>JAVSBS010012174.1:0-14788 GCA_033124195.1 Coracias cyanogaster
GAGAGATGCTAGGAGAAAGGTTGGACTTGATGACCCTGGTGGTCCTTTCCAACCATAATGATTCTGTGATTCTGTGAAGAGCATTGAAAGGCAAGAGTAGGAGATTTGCAAAAAGGCTGACACCTTCTTGTCTTCCTCAAGGGAGGCCAATGATGATCATCACTGAATATATGGAGAATGGAGCGCTGGATACCTTCCTCCGGGTGAGACACTCCAATCTGTCATAGGCTTGTGTACTGCTGAAACTTGCACTTGACGTGGATTTAGGAGCCTAAAAGAATAGAAATAAGATTCAGACATCCACTTACTTTCTGCTCACTAACATTTCCAGTCTCAGCAGTTGAAGCTTGATGCCATCCAGTTTGCTCAGTGTCCAGAGTGCTGTCTTTGGTAGTTGAAGTGCAGGTGCCTAGTGATGGCTCTGGAGACCACCACCAGTCCCTTAGTGAGAACCTGTTATGTCCTTGGTGTTGCAGCATTGCCTTTTTGCTTGTTCACTAATGACCACTTTTGCAAGTTGGTAAGGCCAGTAACTAGAAACTAAGCAGATTGCTGTCACTTGACCAGGATTTTCTCTCACTTCTTCCATGCAGGAGAATGAGGAAAAATTTAGCCCTGTGCAGCTTGTGAGCATGCTGCAGGGAATAGCTTCTGGCATGACCTACCTTTCAGAACACAACTATGTGCACCGGGATCTGGCCGCTCGCAACATCCTCGTAACACGCAGTCTTCAATGCAAGGTGTCTGACTTTGGTCTCGCCCGAATATTGGAGAACGATGCAGAGGGAACCTATGAAACCAAGGTAATGCAAAACCAGACTCTCAGTCTTGTAATTGAACTGTAGTCTCAGAGGAATTGGGATTCTGCCAGGTAAGAATGGCAGAATTTCTTCACAATAGGAAACATCAGGCCAAGGGAAGATTTGGATGGAAAATCTCTGAGGAAAACCCGTAGCAAAAGTGCAAGTCACAGTGTGGATGATGGAGAAAGTGATAATTTTCTGTCTGGAGTCCATGTTGATGTTGTTTGCTAAAAGATTCAGAGGGATTGTGGTTTTGAAATCGGGAGCAAAATAAGAGGTCTGATTATTTGACTCAAATAACTAAATCTAGCTTTGAAGATAGCCCTGCTGTCATCAGGGATTTGGACTAGAGACATCTGCAGGTCTCTTTCAGTGAAAGTTCCCATGATTCTAACGTCTGGTGTCATTCAAAGTAGGGCTGTGGCTGGTGTCAGGCTCTTACTCCCGCAGCAGTGGTTTTGTATAACATTCAACTGAACAGAGGGCTTAAATTTACTCATTTTCCAAGAATATTTCTGTCCCTTTGAGAAATTTCCCCGGGGGTTACACATCACTTCAAGTGAAGTGGGCCCAGTCCTTGAAGCACTTTGTAAGCTCCTTGCATGAAATCACTGGAGAAATGCAGCGCAATGGTACATGCTGGATACACTATGTCTCTGCTCTTTCGCAGGGTGGCAAGATTCCCATCCGATGGACAGCTCCAGAGGCCATTGCTCATCGGATTTTCACATCAGCTAGTGATGTCTGGAGCTTTGGAATTGTCATGTGGGAGGTGCTGTCATTTGGTGATAAGCCGTATGGAGACATGACCAATCAAGAGGTAACAGACACTGAGCTCAAGTGCTGATTTAAAAAAATAAACAAGTCATGTAGGCCTAACTTCCGTAGACCTCCCTCAGCCTGCAGTCTTGACATTCTTTGGAACACGCACCTACTGTATCTCACTCCCTGCTAAAAATCAATGCAACCAAGTCAAGGGCAGTAAGTGTGCCTCTGAACCATGTTCAGGTGTCAACAGCGATGAACCAAATTAAAGACTAGTTAATTCAGCCACAGCCTTTGGCTCTGGAGATGCTCTCCATTGGTTTATTTCTCCTCTGGCTCAGGATTATTGTGTCTGGTCTTATTCTAGATTCAGCACATCTGTGAGGTTAGCACATGCTGTTGAAATTATTCCTCAGAGTCCGGTTCCCCTTTTCTCACTGGGCCTCAGCCAGGATCATATGACCCTCACTTCTCATGAACACATGCCCCGAATGGCAAATGGGAGCTAACCTAGTAAAGGACTGAAAGTGCGTGCATATGCCACTTCCCTTTTTGACATCCCTTAGTTGTCCTGATCCTTTGCTGTGCTGCCCAAAACCTACTTCATACATGTGTAATTTGCTTCAACCCCTCCCTGACGGCACACTGTGCAAAATGGTGAACTGCCTGCTCCCAGCCCACCAGCAGCCTCTGGCTCCTCTTCTGCACTTTCTGCTCTTGGGCAGATTTCTTTTTGCTCTCTGTGCAGGTGATGAAAAGCTTAGAGGACGGGTACCGGCTCCCCGCACCCGTGGACTGCCCATCTATTCTCTACGAGCTCATGAAGAGCTGTTGGTCACATGATCGATTAAGGAGGCCTCATTTTCAGGAAATCCGGGCACAGCTGCAACATTTCATGTCAAGTCCCCAGCTCCTCCGGCCTGTTGCAGACTTTGATCCCAGGTAAGCAGGCTATCACTGGAGGAGGAGAGGCTATGTCGGAGATTTTCACCTCCCTGCCTCTAGCAGGAGGTGAGGTGGTGCTAGCAAGAGGCAACCTGAATGCTCTGTGTGCAGAAAATAGCAGTAATCTCTCTCTCATGGTGACAGAAGGCAGAGCCATTGGCCTGGACAGTCTGGCCTCTCCGTGCAGAGAGCATATAAAGTGGCCTAGCCTTGGCAGAGGGTGCTTGCCCTTTAGCTACTATCTCATAGTACCGGCCATTTAAGGTAGTTGCCTGGCTAATGAGGGTTTTATCTGTCTTTAGGGTAACACTTCGGCTCCCCAGCTGCAGTGGATCTGATGGGATCCCCTATCGATCTATCCCTGAGTGGCTGGAATCCATTCGCATGAAGCGCTACATCTCCAACTTTCGCACTGCTGGTCTGGACACCATGGAGTCCATTCTGGAGCTCACTGCTGAGTAAGGGCAGGCTAAGCTCTCATAAGGCACCCCAAGCTATGCCACAAATAGCCATGTCTGTCCCTGTGCGATCTAAACAGGCACTCATATTTACTGGGAAGGCTTCTCTCCATCTTTGTATAGTTAAATGGAAGTGGACTGGCTTCTTGCTCTAAAAGGGAAGAATCAGCCCAGACGAACTGGGATTAGCCCAAACTGTAAGACTAATTCCCTAACTGTCTATGCTTGAGGCTTTTCAGGGGCCTGAGCTGCTCTGAACTCACATCAGACACAGACAGCAAGGGTAACCAGTAGATGGCATATGGTTCTCTAACCTGACAATCTCCCCACCCTTGCAGGACTTTCCAGTTCTCTTGCCTGGAACTCCACATGAGCTAGTGATATCTGCCCCCTACCCGCCATCAGCCAGGCACTGTTCTATTATAGAACAAAGTCCTTCTGGGCTGCTTAGAAGAACTCAGGTCAGATGCTTTACCAACAGAGCTGTGTTCTGTTGTAGGGTCAGGAACACAGAGGCAGCTCCAGGCCAGGGCAGTTACATAAAACAAATGATCAGGCACAGTACAGGACAGACCTGCTAAAGGGTTGAGATATGGTCACAAGCTGACATAGACACAGACCTGATTTAATGGGCGCACAGGCCTAGTCATGAGGTGGGGGAAGCCAGTTGACTGGGTGGGCAGAGGTAGCCAGAGAAGAATAGGAACACCTGGAAGTTTCTTCTGTCTAGAGAAGAGGTAGGCATAGTAGGAGGTGCTGAGGGAAAGGAAGCTTTCTGAAGTAATGCTTGGTAATTTACCCACATGCCAGTCCCCAGGGAACAAGAACAGCAATTAATTCTTTTCCTTTCTTTTCCCATTTCCTTTAGGGATCTGAAACAGATGGGAGTGTCACTTCCAGGCCACCAGAAGAGGATCCTGTGTAGCATCCAAGGCTTTAAGGAGTGATCAGCCATTGTTCTCTTCAGCTTTGTAAATGCCCATTCTTACCAGCTATCACTTGGAATCATTCCTATGGCAGTTGCTTCCAAATGAGTGACTGGGACAAGCAAAGCAAAACAACCAGAACTGAAAAGGCTCATGAGGCAGCACCACCTGCTCTCATTTCTGTTCCCCTGTGCTTTAGCTCTGCAGTAACCATCAATATGTTTCAGAGCACCGGTCTTAGAAACTGTTCTCAACCCTGTCTTCGGTAGTCTGTACTGCGCAGCACAAAGTAATGACTGTAGGCCACAGACTGGAGTTTCAGACCTTCAGTATATCACTTGGAAACTTAAGGATACATACGAAGTGGGTTGGGGGTGGTGGGTAATATTTTAAGATTGGAGATGAGGGTTCAAAGACTGAGACATTCAGGGAACATGATCAAGGACACAGACGTGTAGAGACTGGGCCCATTCACTCCCTTGCACACATCCCTTCTCACTTCAGCAGCATTCCATCTACCTTATTTTGCAACAGGAACAACCTAGTCTTTCACAAAGCTGCTGGTAAGGGATTTTTTTTTTAATTTCAGCTATTGCTTTAAACACCAGCTCATGGTGTACTTTCTTTGGAGGAGGAGTTGGGACTAGCAGTACACCCTGCTGTAGCTTGTGATCACTTCAGCATGTTGCTGTTTTATACGTGCACACTTCCGTGGGGAGAGTTACATCTCTTCAACCTTTACTTGTGCCGTGGACAGAAAACCCTTTAGGTGCTCATTTTTCTCTGCTCCTTAAGAGAGAGAGTAGTCTTGTCTTGCTGGATAGGGTGTTTTTAACAGAAAAACATGTAGGTGGTCTGTCTTACTCCTTCTCTGTGGAGGAAATATTATTTATGAGAGATCAAGACCATTATAGACTGTAAATAATATTTTGTAAATAAACCTGTGCCAGAGCAGGCTGTGCTGAAGTTTTTTGACTTATTTCAGATGTGATTGGGACCTTTATTATAGCATGTGTATATATATATATATATATGAAGTTCCAGCAGGGTCCTTACATCCTTGTTTAGTTGTTTCAGCCAATGGTATTTGTCCATTTAACTGCAGATTTAATGTGGAAATGCAGTTGTGTTAATATTAAAGGATACAAATGCAGCTGGTGACTTTAGCCTTTTTTTCTTAAAACCCATTACAGCTCTACCCCTCCATTAGCCAAGTCTATCATTTTACAGCTCCTGTGTTTATTCCTAAACCATGAGAGGTAGTAGAAGTTACTGCTGCAATTTGATGAAATGCATGTGAGTAGTACTTCCTTCCTCTGCAAAACAGACTGGGGTGGGGAGGCAGGTGTCTGGAAATAATCTCACTCTGGTCTTCCTAAGACTTCTACCTGGGAAGTATAGTCACCTCAAGATTTATTTTTCAGTGCCTGAGCTAGGTCTAGGTTGGTGAATACAGGGAGCGCTAGCTATTCAGCAATCAGTTACTTGATGTAGATAGCTCCCAGTGTTTCCGTAATTGTATAATGCTCCAAATTCTTAAGGCTATAAATTAACACTCATGCTCCTGCGAGGTCTTGCTTAACCCTAAATTATAGAAGTGTTAAAAAGCAGAGATCTAAAGAACTGCAACTTAAAGGAAGAAGGCTGGTTTCTATCCAGCATGACAAGCAGTAGAGGATACAAAAGGAAGCACAGCATATACATACCTCAGCTACTCAAGTCACTGCAAGGTGGTAAGATACAACTGGCAAGATAAGCTCTTCGAGTCTTGTTAGTGTGTCAGGAAGTTCAGTCTTAGTAATAGGTGTTGTTAACATGGAGTATAGATAATAAATAAAATTGCTACGTGGCAGATACCTCAGCCTGAAGATAAGCCCTGATGAGGCTGACAAGATTATGAGCTTGTGTCATGCATATGTAAACTTTAGCCTATCCTTGCAGATGGTGGAAAATTCAGAGTGGTTAATACATCAGATGTGTGTGCTGCTATTCAGAGGGACCTTAATAGATGGTAGAATGAAGAAGAGAGGGGACTCATGAATTCAAACAAAGGGAAATGCAGAGCCTTGCAACTGGGGAGGAATGGCCCCATGCACCAGTGCATGCTGGTGACCGACTGGCTGGAAAGCAGCTTTGCAAGAAAGAACTTGCACGTCATAGTGAACAGCAAGTTGCACTTGAGCCAGTTACGTGCCCTTCTAGAAAAGAAGGCAAACAGTGGCGGGGCTGCGTTAGCAAATGCAGCAGTGGTAACTGCAGGGAGGCAATTCTTCTAGTCAGCATTGGTCAGACATCCAAAGTGTTGTGTCCCATCTTGGGCTCCCTGGTACAAAAAAGGATGTGGACTTAAGCAAGTCTAGTGAAAAGCCACTATGATTTTGAATGGATTAGAGCAACAAACATGAGGAGAGGCTGAAAAAACTGGGACTGTTCAGCCTCAAGCTGAGGAGATCTGGGTGGCTCTTACCATTGTCTATAAATACGTGATGGGAGGAGTGAAGAAGGAGCCAGACTCTTCTCAGTGGTATCCAGTGAAAGGAGAAGCAGTGGGAACGCAACAAAACACAGTAAATTTCATCTGTTAAACACTGGAACAGGTTACCCAGGGAGGTTGTGGAGTTCTCCTCTTTGGAGGTATTAAAAAAACTGACAGTGTACATTCCTGAGGAACCTGCTCGGAGCAGGGAGGTCCTTTCCAACTTCAACTGTTAGGAGCTGCTGAATCAGCTGGCCTGATAGAGAAGAGGCTGCTCAGTTCCATGTCCTCAGGTACAACCAGTAGCAAGCCTGAGCATGTATTCCCAACAGGCACTCACACACACACAAAATATACATGTCTATAATATGTGCATGCGTATATATATATATATATATGCACACACACAGCACATGACTGGCCTGGGGCAGAAGACAGCAGGCATGCAAGCACAGCACAACCAACCTGATCCTACCCGTTCCTTGGCTCTTCGGGATGAACCTGTTAGTGGTAAATATGTACTATACAGCCCTCTAGTGCCTAAGACCAGCGATACAGCAGCTGGCTTCAGGACCTGGAGCCTGAGCTAGTCTCAGTCGCTGGCACCAGGACAGGTGGACACCAGGTCCTTGAGGTCTGCAGCCCCACTCCAGTGGTGGGCACTCAGACCCTGCAGACACATACGAGCCCTCCAGTAATTAGCCTTGGACACTGGCTCTACCCAGCAGCTGTCCCCAGGAGTTCCCTGGTCTCTGTCACCTCACACACAGATGCAAACTGTTCTCTGGTAGCTGGTCCAGGCTTACCAGTAACTAACTTTCAGACCTGAGAGTAGCTGGACTGGACATCCTGGGAGTTCTAGAAGCTGGTCTTTCCAGCATGTGGCCAGACTTGCAGCTATACCAACTGTGGGAAGCCTGCCCAGCTTGCTGTGTAACAGGAACGCAGGCTAGTTAGCGTGCTCATTTTGTACCAGCCAGCACAGAGGCTGGTTTAGCGCATTTCTTTACCTGAAGATGAGCATTTGCTCATCCAGCCAAGACACGGAACAGATGTTGGTGGTTCTACCACCTGACCCAATTACTGCAACTGCTGGGAGGAGCCTAGGATGTTATAAGCAGAGGTTGTATCAACAAAGCCGGAGAGGCAGCTTAATTGCCAGAGGTTGTAGCAACAAAACCAGAGGAGGAGTCTACAGCTGTAGCGAGCTTTGGCTTTCCTCCCTGCCCCCCCTCTTAATTAATAGCACCATGAGCCTGCTAGGAGCCAATCAGCATACAAGGTATGACCCTGTCCTACCTCGTCAATAGGTGTAAAATTAGTCTTTAGAATCCCCTATTTTTGAGGAAGATAATTCCCACTATCCAGACAGGTCAATGGGTCTTGACCTCTCTCCTCCACAAGCAGGGCTGCCTCTTTGGTAAAACTTGCACATCTGATTCTTTTTGGATGTTACCCAAGAGTGACTAACTCGAGCTTGATTTTTGCAGTATTTATCAATGGCAATTCCGAACTTGTTATCTGTCACCTTAATAAACTGCCTGTGATGGCAGCTTCGCAGATCTGTCTCACTGCAAGTCCTAGGCAGGACTGTGAAACAGGCAAACCTTGACTCTAGTTAAAGCGACTACACACATATAATCCTTAGTCATAAACCATTTACCAAGTCTGGGACTAAGGGTGGATTTAGCCACACTTAGGCTCCTCCCTGAGAGGAAGTCTAGTAAGCAAACAGATCCTTTCTGAACCTTGTGACTCAATGGGAGGGCCTTCCCTACCCACCTTGCACACTCATACTCCTTTAACATGACAGGAAAAAAAAAAAAAAAAAAAAATCAACTCATGGCTCTCAAGTCTCTTACCCTATTCACTCACCAGGACCTGACTTGATTTTTGCAAGTATCACATCACACATGAACAAACACACCCACACAACATGCATGTACTCGGGGTATTTCCAGCTCCTGGCATTTAGATCTCCACATGCCCTGAAGAGAGTCCCTTCACATGGGGAAAAAAAAAAATCCAAAAAACATTTAGTAAGAAGACAGGACAACTGTGCTGATGACAGAGGGCACCACCAGTCGAGCGTACCATATGCAGCCAGGGCCTTCTGTGCCCTTTTCCCCCTAGTTTTCCCATGCTGCATCCTCTCCTTGATCAATCTTTTCCTGCCTTTGATCCTACCTCTACACATCCCATACCAGGTGTTGTTGCAGTTGACAAAGCTCTTCCCCCTGAACTCCATGCCCCTCAGAGGGACTAACCTCCCCTTCATCTGCAAGGTGATCCAGAGAGCCCTTCCTGTGGACTCCACTGGACAGGTTTCATCCCCAGACACTGGGGCCTACAACCCTTGGATAGTTCTGGGATAGAGCGCTTCTCTCCCTGACATTGTTTCTCTCCTCTGTGCTCCTTGGTGTTTGTGGGCTTGAGCTTTTAGTCATGTAACTAGACTCAATACCTACAAACCAGCAAGAACTCAGACAAGAAAAGAAAAAGAAATCAAATGTACAATTTGTTTCTTCTTTGCTCATCCTGTAGGAAATGTCAAAGCATTTACTGCATCATTTTGCATAGAGTCATTAAAGATTTCTCCCAAACTGGCAGGAGAATGAGGGTAGGTTTCCTGTCTTTGAAGTGTAGCGGCATTGATGCTTACCACAAAGTTTCAGCTGCAATGACAAAGACAGGAACCAGAAACACCAAGCACACTTTCCGAGTAGCAGTAGTGAAGGCAAAGGAAGCAAACTGACCACTTCTCAAGTCTAATGCAAGTGGATTGTAGTAACTCACCTCCCAGGGACACATGAAGCACACTGCAATGTTGCTATACTGAAATTCCACTGCTTTAAATGAGAGCTACTCGGCAGGCACAGAAAAGGAGGCAACTGTTTGAAAAGTAGAGCAAAAGGTAGAGAGAAAGGCCATTTTCAGACTTGCCATCTCTGAAGGCCAGGTGGAACTGCAACTGTACACTCTCTACTGCCTAAGACGACAACTCTCAAGGATAGTTGAACAAATACAGCAGACGTTAATGGCAAAACCCCTACATTTTATTGAATGCAAACATTGCTTGGACAGTGTAGTTATTCAAAAGATTTGTTCAGTTCAAGAGATTCTAGTCCAGGAAATGGGGCTCAGTGCAGGAGCATTTAGAGCCAGGAGGTACATTGCAATCACACTGCAGCTTTCACTGACAGCAGTGAAAGAATCCCTACTGCAACAGGGAGGTGTTCCTCAGTCTGCTGAATCCTCATCCACATACTGAGATGCCTCCTCACCACATGCTGCCCATCCTTATGACGGTTTTTATTTGTAAACACGCGTTCTTTGGACTGCTTTGCTACTCTTGTGCTTAGCCTGGCTGTTCAGAAACCACACTGGGAAAGAGTTTGTTTTGGGGAGGGAAAAAGATTTTTTTTTTTTTTCTGTTAAAGTTTCCAAATTCAGGAACAGAGTAGGACTCCAAACATTGCCAGTTTTAATCTGGCTAAGGAAAAAAAAGTGACAAGACAGCCATTAAAATCCATTGGAGACAGAAAAAGCTATAGTAGGTTAGCTTTTTCCAGCAACAGTAACAGAGGTTCCCAGTATGTTCTGCCTCCATACTCTAACCCAGGAGTCATGGAGGAGGCATGAGAAGACATCCTGATAATGAGGTGGCACAAGAAAAAAAAAAAAAATCAGAGAGAAGTGGTGTCGTGATGGAGGCTTCCACCCATCGGTTCTTGGCTCCGTGGAACAGAATAATGCTCAACTCTTCCCAACACCTGCCACCAGGTCGTTCTCACTACTTCCAGCAGGTGGTGGTGGAAGTCTGGTCTTTCTCCTCCAGAGTCTTAAAAGGTGGAACGGTGCACTCACCTTGATCACAGTCCCCAGCCTGGAATACACTGTGGCCAGGACATGACGACAGGAGAAATCCTATCTTGGTGGATGTGCAGAGTGAAGTCTAGAAGTGGTGAATCCTACGTGAGTAAGGTACTGCACTGGCAGAGTCTCCATTGGTAGCAATCTGCCTTGTCAGGCAGAGGGACAGGACAATGGCGGGGAGGGGAAGAGTACTGAGCGCAGGGGTCTCAAGGGTATGCCCACTCCAAGCTCATCAGCGTGCCGTTTTGGCACGAATGGTGTGACATTTGATACACAGCACATGGCCATCCAGTGGAAAGCAGCCATTCTCATCTGCTTCAATGGACAAGGGCTTCCCACAGTCCTAAACAGAGAAAGCAAAAAAGAGGGAGGGAGCTCAGTAATAGCCAACAGGAGGGTAAATGCATTCAAGGATGTAAGAAATGCTCCACTCGATCAGGATAAAGGCTCACAGCCCACTGGTCTGTCTCTGATGGCAGTAATGGAAGATAGTATTTTGAGGGAAGAGCAAGTCTCTTCTGTGATCCTAGCATGTTCCCCCCATATACACAGCTGCTGTATTAGGGATGTAACAGACTACAACCCTGCGCAGTCCTTGTTCATGGACCTGTAGTCTGCAAAAGTCTAATCTTTTTCCAAACCTGCTTAAAAAATGCTCCAGTTTTCATTCAAAACAACCGTAGCGTTTGGTCAGGACAGGCAACAAAGGTGCACAGCTGCTGGTGAGGTGCATGGGAGAGATAGGAGGAGTGGGGCCACCAGGCTTACCTCACACTTATAACATTTCATGTGGAAATTTTTCTCCAATGCTACCACACGCACTGTCTCATCTTTTCCAGGCTCTGGCATGATAGGCTCACTACAGACCGAGCAGCGTGGAGCATACTTCCTGCAACACACAAAAATATGGAGGAGACCATGACCACCACGGTGACATTCAATGCAACAGTCTCACTGCCATAGAATAGTATTAGCAGCAGAGGAATAACAAATCACAAGTTTAGGTGGGAAAAGACCTTAATTACTACAAGGTATGTTGCTGACTTATTTTTCACTTCATGTCTAAGAGATCATACGTGCAACCCAACCCTATACTAAAGCAAAATTTAATGGGTCTGAAGAAATTTGTCTTCTTTCAGACACCACTGGCACATGTTCTCTCCATACCTGTGGTAGTCATCCACACAATGAGGCTGGTTGGCCTGGTCCACAATAAAAGAGGTCCCCTCAAGAGGGGTATGGCACACCACACAAGTGAAGCACTGGGGATGGTATGAGTTACCAGTGGCCTTCAGCATCCGATCTGTGATAGTCTGTTTGCAGACACTGCACTTTTCCAAGGTCCCCTGAGCCCAAAGGAAACAAGAAAGACATTAATCCAATCCCCCACCCCTAGGAGGCTACACCACAGATAGGTAAGATGGAAGGCGGAGGGAAAACAAGAGAGAGCAACCACAAGCAGCTCAGCTCTATCCAGCAGCTTTCATCCCAATGACTCACAGCATAGCACTCCTCGCAGAATGGCTTCCCATCCACATTATAGAACTGTTGCCCCTGCAGTTGCTTCTCACATTTGAAGCAGGTAAAGCATTCCACATGGAAGAGGCAGTCCAGGGCTCTCACAGCTGGCTGGGTTCGCGACAGGGGCTTCCGGCAGAAGCCGCAGAGCTCTGTCAATGGAAGAAGAAGGGACTAGGAGACATGAAAACCCACCACAGTCTTAGTCCTAACTGCTGTCCACTAAGGGAACGCACCAGAAGTAGGAGCCTCTGCTGGGGGTGGATGCTCCATATCCTTCATTAGTTTCTGTGTCAACATCTCCAGCTCTTCTACCTCCTTCATGGTCAGACAGGAATTTCCCCTAGGTGGATCCGCACTAGAGCCTGTGGGTCTATGCTGCAGGAAAAGGAAACATTAAATCCCAAAGGACACATATAGACAGACTCCTTCCCACCCTTTCCCTAACAAACCTTTAATTCTGTCTCTCCCTAGGGAACACTCTGCCATCCACTTGCTCTTTCCACCTTTACACAAAGTCCTATCCCTCTCCACCACTGTTTCTAGTTACATCTCTTTCAGATGGGTAACAGCTTCCCCTAGCCTGGGACTGATCCTCCCTCCTCATCCTCCAACTTCACTCCCAGTGATGCTGTGCCTGTCCAAAGACACTGGTCCCACGGCTCTATCCCTTACCGTGTCTTTTGCAGCAGCAGGTTGTTCTGTGGGACGTGCCTTCACCTGCACTTGGGGTCTTTCCTTCTGCTGGGCATAGGTGAAATTGGGAGGCTGTGTCTGAGAGGAGGGACCTGAAGGTGAAGGGGCTGTGAACTGAGTCTGAAATGAGGTAGGATATCTTGTAGAATTTGAGGGAGCTGCAGGAACATTGGCACCTGATTTGGACCCAGACTTTGGAGAGCCAGAAACAGGGGGTGGGGTGAATTTAGGGGTGGGCTGAGCAGGAGCAAGAGAGGGAGGTGGAGGGACTGGTGCTAGGGGCTCCTTGCGTTGCTGTGGGGCTGCCCATGGGGCTGGGGCGGGGGTCAAATCCACTCCAGGGGGCTTGAAAGATAAGCTTCCAATTGGCTTTGGGGTAAATTTGGAAGGAAAGGAATCACTGGGTGCAGACGGTATTTCCATACGGCCTTTTGGGGCAGATGGTTTCTCCAGAGAACCTGTGGATCCTGGAGAGATCTGTAAAGGGAAGCAGCAGAGAGAAACACGCAGTTATTAGCAAGGTGGGAGAGAAAATACACTATCTATAGCAGTAAGTCAGCAGCTATCCCAGACCCACAATGCTAAGAGTTCCCACACTGTTACATATTTAGCAGGTCGGATAAGTTGCAAGATCTATGCTTTCTGGTCCTTCATGTACACTTTCGTGTTACGGTTTATCCAGACATTTTCATCTTCAGTAGCGCACTTCTCACTACCTCCATTCAGCAAACCAGTCATCTCTCCTTCCACCTGAGACATTCTGGAGAGCTCACCCGGGATTTGAAGGGGTCATTCTTCTCCATGTCATCCAACATTACGGACAGTGAGTCAATCTCAAGATCAATGCTGCTCATCTTGCCACGTACCTACACCACCATCCATGAGGAAAGAAGGGGAGCAGAGCACATTACAGGAACAGCCAGAGAACTGGATGTACCCCCTTACAATAGCAGATTTTGACACTTTGGACTGTGGCACAGATCCGCTCCTTGCTTTGAGTGAACAGCAAGTTGGTGAGGATGAACAGGGCACAGTCTCCAAGGTCTACAAACAGTGGAAAGACTGAAGGGAGACAGATTTAGGTGGGAAAAGACATGTGGAGGCCTCCAGTCCAACACCCTGCTCACAGCAGGGCTAACTCCCAAGCTAGATCAGGGCCTTGTCCAGGTGATTTCTGAACATCCCCAAGGAAACAGATTCCCCAGCCATGCTGGGCACCTGTACCACTGTTGAGCCACCTTTGGAAAGGAACAGGTTTTTCTTCTGTCCATCAGGAATTTCCCTTGCTGCAACTTGCGTCCATTTTCTCTTGTTCTCTTGCGATGCCCCCGTGTCTTGTCTCCAGCCCTCCTTCAGGCTCTACAGACTGAAGGTAGAGCCCTGCCTTGACCTTCTCTTCTGCATGCTGAACAAACCCAGCTCTCACATCACACGTTCCAGACCCCAATGTTTGCTATGACCCTTTGCTCAATCGCACATAGTTCAGTATTGCTCTGTGGTTATTACATTGAGGAACTCAACTGGAAAGAGTCCTCCAAGACACAGCCTCACTAGCACCAAAGAGAGGCATAATTACTGTCCTTGACCTGCTGATGAGCCTCCTACAAATGCAGCCCAGCATGTGGTTGGCCTTTAACGACACAAGGGTGCATTGCCAGCTCACCAACTCACTGTACTCGAGGTCCTTCATCTGCAGAGCTGCAGCCTGGCCATTTGACCCTAACCTACATCAGTCCATGAGATGGTAGCACTTTCTGCTTTCCGAGATCTCAGGACTTCCTGCTGCTGAGTTCAGAGAGTAGCAAGAAGCTGTCCCAACTCAGAGCATCACAAAAAACCCTCTACTTCCCTCAACCTCACTCACCTGTGGGGCAGGTACCTTGCTCACAGGCCCTTCATCAAACATTGGTGGAGGAGGAGGAGGAGGAGGAGGTGGAGAAGGAAAAACTTCTTCTGGGGCTGGCGGAAAAGGCTCTTCAAAGGGTGGTGGAGGTGGCGGGAAAGCACAGTTTGAGGAAAAACTTGCCTCCTCTCCAGGTGGGGGAGGAGGTGGCAGCGGCAGCTCTGTGGGGAAGAATGAGAATAAAAGCAGGTTTGGATAATTTCTGTTGTAGCCAGTACAAACCCCAGGAGGGGTCCTAAAGGTATTACAGCAAGTAGTTCCCCAGTACCCAGGGGAGGGGACCCCAGCACCTGTGAAGGACAACTCAGTTCCACAGGCTGGCTTTCACCTTGTGCAAAGCTATTTGCCATCACATAAACTTTCCTCAGTAGCTACTGCAATTAGTCACTAGGAATATTTATTGGATAATTGGGAAACATGAC
>JAVSBS010012175.1:47165-67473 GCA_033124195.1 Coracias cyanogaster
GGCAGGGGGGCTGGAACTAGGTGATCTTTAAGGTCCCTTCCAGCCCAAACCATTCTATGATTTGAACTTGGGACCCTTTAAAGAAGCTTTAGGACTTCCAAGCTGTTGAACTCCACGTCAGACCCTCACAAAGCTCAGCTGAAGCCTCCCCTGTGTGATCCCCTGCACTAGGCTTGAACTTGGGGGCTGTCTGGTGACTTTAAGTGGGTTCTTGGAGCAGCTCTTGGGGTGTGGATGGAGGGCACTTTGACCAGCTAAAGAGAAGTGATTGGGTTTTGCAGGAGCAGCTGAACATCTTTAGGTTTTGCTAAGGGCCCAGCAGGGCTCTCAACTGCTCACAGGTGCTGGTACTTGCTCATCTGCCCCACCCCTATAAAAAGAGAATGGCCACAGCCTCCTGCCCTCTGGGTAACCTCCTGGTGTCTTCCAAACATGGCTGCTTCTCCTTTCTGGAACAATCATGGTCTTCCCAGCATCTGAGGTAAGTGGCATGTTCTACTTTCCTATTTGTTTAAGGTCTCTATGGGCTTACACCAGCAATGAAAGCAGTCCCTTTGCAGGAGGGTGTTGGGCTGTTTCCACCTGGGCTTTGCTTTGTCTGAGTTCCTGATGCTGCTCTGAGTGTCCTAATGCTGGGGAGCTGCAGGGTTTTGTGCGATTGCCTCTGAGCTGGAGCTGATGTAGCTTTGTCCTGAGAAGGTTGTTGGGTCACCCATGTGGCTACATTATCACTGAGGGCTTTTTTGGAAGGATGTGTTAGGCAGTGCAGCAGAGAAGTGCTTTTTTTTTTTCTGTAGTTGTGGTGGGGCACCCATTGTGCTGCTGCAGGGGGTCAAGCTGAGCTAAAGGAGCTGGGTGTGCCACCACTCCAGCATGGCAGGATCGCCCTGCCTGGTCAGAGGAGGCACAGGGGCAGCAAATCCCTGACCAAGCCTTTCTGCCTGTGCTGAAGGGCTCCAGCAATGCACCGACCTTGGAGTGTGCTCCCACGCATCAGTTACTTGTATGGAGAGGTCGTGGCTTTGTTGTGGGATGGGGGTGTTGTGTGGGTTTGGTGCCTCAGTTAATCTGGAGCTGGTGAGTCTCACCCCTTTAAGGCAGTGACTCCTCAGGTGGAGCTTCTCCAGACCACAGCCCTCAAATTTCCTTGTCAGTGAGGAATAAGATCTTGATCCTACAGAAGAGCCTCAGATGAATGGTCTGACTCACCCTGGCTGCTTTATGGATCATCTGTGGAGGTGGTGGGACATGGAGATGTTTTAAGGTGTTACTGAGGCAGTGAAACTTGGTGGACACCTTTATCTGTGCATGCTCAAATGTTGGCAGAGGCATCAGCTGGTTCCTCATGGAGTTACGGGTGCAACCAGCAAGTTGAAGGCTGCACAGTCTATTTCTGGCTTCCCCGTGCCAAATAACACCCAAAGTACTGAAGTGGAAGTCCTGAGTTAGTAATTCTCCTAATATTGGACCTGAGTCCTTATGGGCTTTGAGCTGTGGAGTACGTTTATTTGACAAAACCCTCTTAATTTAAGTAATACTGCATTTTAAAGCTGTCTGTGCGATAGGTAGGTCCCAGAGGCTGCCGCTCCTCCTGCAAAAAGACATTCATCATTCCTGTCCTTGATGTTCATGCTATTATGACTAAGAAATACCTTTTGTTAGCCAGAGTGGAAAATAAATGAATGCTAAAAGGAGCCACATTCCCCTCCTCTTACAAAGAGAGTCTAAGACCCCTTTGTGGTACAGGTTTTAGCAGAGTTCTGCAGGATCTGTGAGTCTTTAGACCATAATCTTCTTTCTCAGGACTGTATCTCAGCACTAAAAGTGTGGGCGACTTATTTGATGCATAATTAAAAGCTGAATATTGACCCCAATGCATGGGCTAGCAAAGAAAAGTTAAAAAATCACTGTTAGTGCAGAGGGAGGAGCTGGAGGTTTGTCTTGGGGTGTGATGCTGCTTGACTTTGTGGTCATTGTAAGTAATGGAACATCTCCAGGTCTTTGTTGTGGATGTGGATTGATGTTTGTAAGAGCAGCACTTGCTGAAGTGCTCGTATGTGTACCTGTGCTTCCCAAAACTTCCAGAGGTCCTACAGGCTCAGGCTTTCTGCTGTTAGCTGTGTGTAGCTTCAAGCCAGTGGGTGGGATTGAAGGGGAGGAAGAGCTTTAAAAGCTGCCCAGGACATGGTGTGGTTGTGGGTCAGAGGATGAAGTAGCTGCATGGCTGGAGCTGCTGCTTTCCTGGTGCATCTGAGGGGTGTGAAAGGTGCCTCAGGAACCAGAGTGTGTTTTTTTTATCTGACAAATACCCAAACCAAAAATCCAACATCTCATCCAGGTAAATGGCCCTGCAGAAGGCGCTAGCTGTGGAGATAGGGCTATGCAAATGGCTGCTGGTGCCATGCATTAGCTTGAGCTTTGAGCTGTTGAGTTTGAATGGGACGGAGGGTGAATCTGCTGCTACCTGGTTGCTCTGGCTGGTTTTTAAGCTCAGTTTTCCAAGAAACTGTGTATGGAGTGGCTGTGGAACTGTGCTGGGGGACAAGAGGTCCTGGTGCCTTCACCCCATCATGTCCCTCCTTCCTATTGTCTGAGCTGTTTGGGAGCAGGAGCTGCCTCATGGATGACCATCCACGGTCTGACGGATGGCCGAGATGGACCACAACTTTCCTAGAAAGCAAAAATAAAGCTTCGCCTCCATTTTTTCCCCCACTTGCTGTGGACTAGGATACTGAATCTGTCAACCCCCCAGGAAGGGAGGTGTACTGAGGTGACCAGCATCGCAACGAGATCTGCAGCATCACTTGGGTGCTGGGTGGCATCCCAAGGTTGGTCCCAGCATCGAGGCCCCAAAACCAGGTCCAGGAGTCTGAGAGGCAGTGGTTAACTGCTGAGCATCCAGAGTTATTTCCTGTAAATAACTACTGCTGCTGTCCTCAAAGGTCTTATTTTCCATTCGGTGCGTGATGAGGCACTGCCTGCCGCGTTGCGGATAATCCTCTCGATATTCCTGATTTATGTATGTGCTGGTGCGATGCACAAAGTAGCATCTGTACTATACACACTATGGGAACAGCCCAAAATTGCTCTGAAACTCGCCTGGCTTACAATTATATTGGATTCTATTAAATTAAAACACATAGCACATATATTACACAATAAACCGCAGCTATTTCATGGATCAAATTAAGTTTTATTTGGGCAAATTACAACCTTTCTTACAGTTGGGCCTTTGTGAAACCATTCCTTTTTAATAAAAGCAGGCATTTTTGGCACATGCTCTTAAAGTGTGCATTCCCAATAATTGCATATACTGCTGCTATTCTTTCTGGGATATGTGTGGCTAATTATCTTCTCCTATTTAGGATAGGCTCGAATGAGCGGAATCTTCCCTTTCCTCCTCCCCCACGCCTCCCTTCTGCTGGAATTTCTTTTTTTATTAGCTTGGCTATGGAAGTCGGCAGAAAAAAAAGAAAATCTTCCCCTCGTTAAAAGCAGGAGCGCCTTTCTCAGAATTTCTTGGGGAAACGTGACTCTCGCAGCCACCCTCCAGACCCAGCTTGGGGAGGATTCGAGGTTTGGGGCAGGGACAAAGCTTGAAAACAAACCTCTGAGAAGCGAGAGGAAACTTGGGGTTTGCATGAGGGAGCTCGAGGAGCAAGGTGTAAAATGCATCTGATTTTGGGAGGCTGTTTGTTAAAGAAATGTTTTGTTTCTGCTCCAGCCTCTTCCTGCCTGGGGACAGCGAAGTATGTGTGAGACAACACTTGAGACCCTGGGAAATGCCTTTTGGGATTGCTTGTCTTCACTCAGGCTTTGCCAGAAATCAAATATCCCAAAACCTGTGGGGATGTGCAGGCAGATAGGCTTGGTCCTGTGTTTTCTTAGAGAAACTTGGTTGAGAAATAACCCCCATCAGCTACTCCCTGGTTTTGAGAAGAGCTGCTCTGGTTTTCCTGCCTCTTGCTTTCTGCTTTGCTGTCAGGCCAGGCTTAGAGCTACCAATTTTCTTTTCTTTCCTGGGAATAATTTTTCCCACAGTATTTTCAGCCTGGACCAGGAAACAGAGGAAATGTCCTGAGTGCTGTCTTCCTTGGGTAGCATCGGTGTGATTTCTAGATCACCAAGATGGAGCTGCTCTACTGTTTATCTCTAAGCTTCCTGATTCCTGGATGCACAGCACAAGACCTCTGCAAATTTTAGGCTCAGGTTTCTTGACCCAGCACCTCTGTGTGCGGGAAGGGTGCTTGGCCCATGAACTGGGTGGGACGGAGATCATGGAGCTGTTGCTGTAGAAGTTCTAAGCGCATGACATAAAACTTCAAAGCTTTTTGTCAGTTTTCCAAATCCTTCTGGGCACTATTGTCAGAAGCTCGAGAACTGTTATTTAGCTTTCCAAATCACATCTGGATGCTGTTTATGGGATTGTGTTCGGCGTGATCACATCTGCAGGAGAGAGGTTAGCACTGGCAGTGGGAATTGGTCTCCACGATGTCAGACTGTCTACTGCCAGGGCCCATGAGCTGGTGGTATCTCCCCATCTTGCTCTCAGCCTCTGGTCCTGATAAAAGATCCTTGGAGCTTTACAACTGCTGCCAGGTGTTGGCTCAGAGGTTCCTCATCTCTCTTGGTGCTTCCCAGCTCCTTCCCTCCACAGCTCCCTGGTGCGTAACAGCCCTGTGGGTTCAGGCAGCCTCAGCACCCTCCAGAAGCCAATCTGAGTTGGGTGACAAGCCAATGACCCTGTGGCATATGTGATGGGACTGTCTGGGTCATCCACAGTTCCTGGAAAGAGTGGATGTCAACCTGGGACACAGGGGAAAGAGGAAATGGGATTATTCTGTCCGTATAGAAGGCTCACAGAAATGTCTTTATGGATTTATTTTTTTTTAAATATTAAGTTGAGAGCATCTCTGACCTGTTGTCTGCTTCCCAGTACAACCAGGATGGGGTTGCCCATTGCCGCTGCTGTGCAAGGTGTGATAGTAGTGCAGGAGACATTGGCACTTGCTCTCTCTGCATCCATGGTGGAGCAGGAACCAAAGGAAATGGCCACAAAACGTTTTTGATGTCCTGCCTGTGTGACCACAGTGTTAGAGGTTGGTGTGGGCTGTGTTAGTTGCAGTGGCAGGAGGTCACAGCCTGAATCTGTCCTCAGAGCATGCCCTCCAACCTGGCATCACAGGGAAGAGCATGTGCGATGGGAGAAAACATGGGTGGGAGAGAAAGGGAAGAGTCCTCAAAGCAACCATTGAACCTTGGCTGTGGGATTGGGAGGGAGAAGATTCTGGACCTTATCCCTGGTTGTCTCTTCCTTCCAATGCCTCTGCCTTCCATCATCTTACAGCTTGGGTTGTAGGTTTTAAGATGGATGATGCTCTATGAGTCCAGTCATGGTGCCATGCAGTGGGATGGCGTTTGGGATGTGAGGCTTTACAGGCAGGCGGTACAAACTTCTCTGGGGAGCTAACTGAAGCCCCAGCTGCCGTTAAACACCACCATTTGAAGGGCTTTGTGTGGAGCATGCTCTGTACCTCTTCCTGTGGCAGCAGGGATATCTGACACACTGCTGTGTTCACTTTGGGGCTGCAGAATTGAAACCACAACCCATTTCTGGGGAAGGCGCACAGTGAGCTTGAAGTGCCTTCTCCCAAAGGACACTGAGGGGAAGGGAGAGAAGAAAACCCCCACCGGTCTCTAGAAATCGTTTTCCTTCCTCTTCTCCTTCCAAAATAGCATGATTAACAGAAATAAACTTTGCAGTGCTGTTAGTTTTGAAGGCCTTGCATGCCCAGCTTGAACATGTAGAGCTCAACTGAGCAGGCGCTGAGCGCTGGGAACGGTTAATTATTACCCAAACGGTGTCTGAGTTAGTCTGAAAGGGCTGAAGAATTATGAAACTGTAATGAGGGAGGCCCGTTCTTGGCGAATGCTGATGTGAGTCAAATGCTGTGGAATTCAGCCTGTTTTTTTCTTTCTTCTGAGGACTTTGTAGGCCAGCTGATGGCCCAGATCACATGGTGGGCATTGAATGTGGCCATCAGTCCAGGGGATCTGATGCTGTAACAGCTTCTGCAGTTCTTCTCTGTCACAGCACCACTTCAAAAATAGCTTTGGTGAGGCAATAATTAACCCATTGTTCCTTCTTAAAACTCCCAAGCGTGTGAACTTCTGGATATGACGGCTAGATGCTGGATCTGTAGGAGAAGCTCTTTCTATGTGATGTTTGACACTGCTGGAAGCTGGGACCTTGCAGTGGCCCTTCTCCCTTCTGCAGAGGTCTTTGCATACTCTTTGGGCTCACACATGTACAGTTTTCATGGGGAAGGAGTCTGCTTTCCTATGGAGAGCTAGTCTTTGACCTTGGAGGACCAAGAAAAAAGTTAAAACATTTTAGAAGTCTTAGGTTTTTCTGCTCAATATCTGATTTTTAAGGAATTATCCTTTCTCATCTTCAGACTGCATGTGGTCCATGTCCAGTCTCTTGGATCTTGACCTGTCTGTGCCTGCCTGGAAAAAAAGAAGCCATTGTGCCTCAGGTGCTTCTACTTAATCCACCCTTCCAGACACTGTGGTCCATGCATGTGTGGTTGGGGGTCAAGCAGGATTTCAGTCCCAAATGTCATGGCAAAGGTGGCAGAAGTAAACAGTCACATCAGTGGGAAGCAGCCCATAACACTGGTCTCTGAAGTGATTTTTTTTTTTTTGTCTTATAAATAAAGCTGGAAACTGAAGCATATGATGCCTTAGAAATCATTTGGGAACAGTGTTTTTAGCAGGGCCTGTTGGGACAGGACAAGGGGTGATGGTTTGAAACTAAGAGGGAGATTCAGACTAGAGAGAAGGAAGAAGTTTTTGATGCTGAAGGTGGTGAGAGCCTGGCTCAGGTTGCCTAGAGAGGTGGTCACTGCCCCATCCCTGGCACCATTGCAGGTGAGGTTGGCTGGGGCTCTGAGCAACCTGCTCTGGTTGAAGTTGTACCTGCTCCCTGTGGAGGAGTTGGACTAGAAGAGCTTTAAAGGTCCCTTCCAACCCAAACCATTCTACGATTTTATGATTCTATGACTCATTTGATGACCCACGTTTCAGTGCTCCTCAAGGTACCCTGCAGACCCCAGGGCTCTCCCAGTCATTACTGTGCTGTGGAGCAGAGGAGGCTCCCCACAAAGTGATGCTCTTTGGGAGTTGAACCCTTGGCATGGAAACTTTAAACATCATTTTTTCCTCCTATAGTTTTTAACTCAGTCCTAATGAAACAAGTTACATGTGGGAATGCCTTCAGTGCTTTAACCTTGGGTGTCTGACACATTTCTTTCTGAAATATCCCTCATGCTTCTCTCCCTGTGCTCATCTGGCTTTTTTGCTGCTTTGCTTGCTGCTCTTCAAGGAGCAGTTGCATGGAGGTGGTCAGTAAAATTGTTCTGCTTTGCTCAAAATGTCTCCCACCAGGAAAGTCCCCGCTGAGTTGTCTTTCTGCTGCATGCAGTGAACTACACAAGATTCCCCTCTGGTCATTGCTTCTGGTATTTCATAAGGGCTAATCCTCCTCCAGTTGGTTGTGTTTTTGCAGAGTAATCCCCGATAGGACCTATGCTCGGCTCCAGAAAGTGGCTGGAAGGAACCTCTGACATAGCTGACCTAAAATACTTCTGCTTCCTGGTGAGTCTGTGTAGTTCCAGTGACAAATGGCTTGTGTGCCTGGGTGGAGCCTCTTGGACAAGTTAAGGAACTGGTTCCTTGGAAAAACACATCTTTGACATCTGGACTCTGCCTCCATGGGTTATGATACTTGGCAAGGGGGAGTAGAAAGGTGTTTGGCCACCTAAGACACTGCCTTAGTTGATTGGCAAGGCTTTCCTCTCTTCAGGTTGGAGACTGTGAAGGGATGTAAGATAAAGGCATGGGTTAGAGTGGGAAACAAACCCACCTGTGTCTTCTGGGATTAGAAGAGTTGGGAGCAGGTTGTCTGACTGGCATGTAGCTGGCTGTGTGACCTGTTGCTAGGCTCTGACACATCTAGTCATGAGCTAATGAGTTGGATTAGCAAGCTGTTGGTACCACCAAACTCCGATCTGGAGGGTTTCATGTGTGAACTGGAGGATGAAGTCTCAAAGTATTATCCAAATTACTTCTCCAGAGAAAGGATGGTCAGAATGCTCGTAGAAGCCAAGAGCTCCTTTGTCCTGTAGCACTGGAGTTCTTTCCTGTCCTTCCTGCTTTAAAAATCATGAAGAATCTAAATCATAACCTGAATAGTTTGAAGAATACTCAGCTTCAGTTTTCACCTACAGCTTAGTCTAAAAGGCTGAGGTCTTGCACACTGTTCCGATTTCATCAGATCAGAATTTTCTGATCAAAATTATCTTGATTTTTTTAAGTTCTGGGTTTTTCTTTTAGTTGAGCTGATTTGTTTTAGTGTTCTCTGCTTTTTTTTGTTTCCTCCCCTTGAGTCTCTAGGGAGAGATCTGTGGGATCTGTGCATAGTTGGTTGCCACTTCTAGTTTCTCCTGTCTTGCATGTAGAGTTACTGCAAATCCCAAGAAGCAGGATAACAGAAAAACAAAGGTTCCACTTCTAGTGGACTCTGATTAATAAAATGAGTATATTTTTATAATGGGCACTCAGTGCCTACTAACTGAGTTTTGGAAATAACTTTTTACAGCTTTACACTGTGGCATGGTCCTTGTGCCCAGGTCCTTCACTTGGTGTGAGCAGCTGCTGGAGCTGTCCTCCAGGTTCCTTTGGGGCCACACTTTGATCGAGGTGTCACTTCCTCACACGGGTTCCCTCTCCCTGCACTCCCCATGGTACTTCTACAGGCACAAAATGCAAAGGTCCCATGGGTGTCCTGCATATAAACCTCCAGGAGTTTCTGCAGGGAGAATATCGCAGTCTTCCATCCATGGGTAAAATGATGGGAGACCTGTTTCTTCCTCTCTGCTTCCCGGTTTATCAAACCCTGGAATCTGACACATTGCCCACCTGGGTCAAAGCTGTGCTGGGTTCAGCAATCAGTCCTTAAATAAGCAGGATTTATGCTGCTGTTGGTGTAAGTAACCTATAAATTGTGGTGTATGTGTAGCAACTTGGGCAGGAAGCCTCTTGACATCTGAGGTGACTTCAAATGTGTGGTGCCCTGATAGGAACTGACCTCAGTATTTCTTTTCCTTTAAAAATAACCTGTGATAGCCATGCCCTTGAATTCTTGCACCTCGCTAAAATGCATACATGAGCTGGTGTCAAGCGAGATGAAAGGGGCTGTGGAATGATTTTTGGAGTTGGCCAAGACGGTTGTACCTTTTTACTCTGAAACTAGGCAAACTGAGATGAAATTTCCAGGAGGCTTTTTATATTAGCTTAACATTAATAAACTTCATTTTTTTTTAAAAGTATAAAAAAGCTCTGAGGTAAGGTTGCTTTTTAGTGTGATGTGAAACGCTTCCTTCAAGACAAGTGGTGCTGTGTGGAGGGAGGGTGCGAGGTCAGAGCTGCTCCTTGAGTAAGTCCTGGGCAATCCTCCCTCTCTTACCAACCTACACCAGCCCATAAGAACCCTCCTCTCTGTGTGTTTGAGCTGATTCTGTACAATGCGTCAGAGAAAGGGAAAAAGTAAAGGCTCCTAAAGCTTCTGGACATCACTTCTTGGAGCAGCCATCCTTGTGTCAACAGAAAACATCTGCAGAACAATCCTGCAATCCTCTGTGTGGGCAGGAAAATGGTATAGGGAAATGTAGCAGATGAACTCAAAGCTCAGCCTGGGTTTTTTTTTTGCATGGTTGTGAATGAAAACTACTGGAGCAATGCTGAATGAGATTCCTGTGTTTTAAAAACACTTCTGGGATTGTTTTGAGATGAGCTGGGAAATGTTCTGTTCCCACCTTTTGTAGGCCTGCTGTTGGTAACATATCCCTCAGGTGGATCAAAGAGAGGGGGGAGGACTTAGAGGCTGATGATTATTTAAAGCTCCGTGTGATACTGCAGAGTGTCAAGTGCACAGAAGTTCACTGCACCGCAGGCCCTGTGGTCAGATGGTTTGGGCTGCAGTTTGGGTAGACTTGGGTTGTCAGTGACCCGCTACTGCTTTGCTGTCCAGCCTCATGTTGCTCCATCCTGACTCATGCCTAGGATGGGCTGTTGTTCCCTGGCATGGTGTGGGTGACACGACCAAACCAGGGAGCAGCAGAGCACCTGAGGAGAGCCTGGAGCTCACCATGGAGCTGAGTGTTGAAGGACTGGGTCAACCCAAGGGGCTGTAATCCCGCTATCCTTTTGTGGCATTGCTCTCCAACCATGGAGGATGTTTCTGAGCACTGGGAAGTTCTTCTGGGAAAGCTGGTGGTGCTGAGCCCCCTCCCTGCCTGGCCCAAACATCTAGCCTGGTTGAGCAACACAGGTCCAAGGTCAGCATCCCCTTTCAGGTCTCTGCCTGGGTGCTCCTACTCCAAAGAGGTCACTTGTGCCAAAGCAAGCAGAAAAATAGCGCGGCAAAGCAGAATTGCTGCTTGAGTTGCTCTTTTTTTTTCATTAAAAAGAGAGGGAGGGAGAAACATCCATATCAACCCCTGCCCCTACAAACCCTACCCTTGTCTTGAAGTATTAATAACATCCTGGAGCTGAGACCACGCTCCTGCTCCTGAACATCGGAGAAGGATTTCTGCCAAGACACTGACCCCTTGTGGATTTTGCAAATGTCTTTGCATCTCTTTTTCTCTGAAAGGCAAAAATAAAAAGCTAAAAAAAAAATAAAATCCCCTTTCAGACCTTTGCTTGGTCCCTTGCAATCCAGAGCTATTGGAAGATTTATTATTAGACGGAGGCTCCAGGGTGATTTATGAAATTACAGCTGAGCCGTATTGTGTGCGGGTTACAAATTGCAAAGATATTCCATGGGACGTAAGCTCCAACGAGCACGGGATATATTACACTACGGGGAAAAGGGGAGCTTAAAACCAGCTGGCCGACTGTAACAACTACAGCCACTTCCCTTTGATGAGAAGATGATATACATCTGGGTTTAATACGAAACATGACGGACTGACACCAGGGTTCGGAATATCTTATACAAACTGGATAAGTTTTGCTCGGTTTTTTTTCCAGGGCTGTTGCACCCCTTTATTCACAGCTCGCTTCCCTTTTCCTGTTGTTTCTTCACATCTTGGCGACTCCTTGCTCAGCTTTATAAAGTGCTGGGGGTTGTTTCTCGCTGCTTCCCAGGAAAAAAAGGGTTCCTCGGTGCTCTTTGAGTGCTAGGGCTTGAAGAAGGGGATGCTGCAGTGCCATATGTGGAACCACTGAGCTGAACTGGCTACCTATAAATAAATATATCCCAGATGTTAGCAGGGAAAAGGAAACTGGAACACATTATCAGGAAGGATGTGTCTTCTTTGGACTAAATCCCTCCCATGGAGACCCCTCCTCTAGCTGTTAATGACTGTGCTTCTCCAGGAGAAGTCATCTGTGAGCCCTGTTGTGGTGGGTATGCTCTGGGGAGTGTGGTGTATGTTAAGGACACTTCTTAGAACCTTCTGGTCAGTAGGAAGTCCTGGCAAGACAGATGCTATGGGCTGTGAAGCCATGGCGTTGTTCTGAAGATGAACCGATGCTGGTTGACAGCATCTGCTCTAAAATCTGCCATCCACAAACTCTGGTCAGGTCTTGGTAGCCCATGAGTGGGAGGAGTTGGTGAATTGATGAGATTCCTCTCAAGTGCTTTGATCCAAGAGAGCCGCAAGGTTTCTGCATAAGCAATCTCATACTTTGGCTTGTTAGTAAGTCATGGCATGCTTTTCTTTAACCCGCTTGATTGGGTAACAGATCATTCAGCGCTGATTTTGTTCCCTGGCCTGGTGGAGTGTAGCTCTTAGATCTAACTTCTGTGGTATTTCATGGCAAGTGCAGAATTTCTTACCTTTTGGGGTTAAATTGGCTGTTAGGAATAACTAATCCTGACACATCCATTTCCAGTAAATAGTCCTCAAAGTCTGACTGCAACTAAACTTGCTTCAGCCTTCCCTGAACTTCACAGACTGTGTCCCTTGTTTCTAGCCATGGTACTCCTGGGAAGCACCTATATAAACAGCCACTCTGAGTAGAAATCCTGCCTTGCATCTCTAGGAGCTGTGCCTTGGGTGGACACAACCTCCCAAGCTGAGGTCCTCACCCTTGAGCTTAAATGGGCAGAGTTGTGGAGAGTTGTACCCCTTGGGAGCTACAAGCAATAGTTGCATTTTCTCTTGTGGGTCAACTTTTGGATGGCAAAGTCTTTATACCTCCATGGTTGGTTCAATCAAACATGCTCCCAGTGCTGGCTTCAGGCCAGGGTGCTCCAGCTCCCAGAAGATCCTGTTTCAGTCACCTTTTTAGGACTCTTTGGGTCAAAGTGTGCTTTGATGTCTGGCAGTTGGGCCCCTGGGCACACCCTGTGGTCTGGCCTGGGAGAAGTGCTAGGAGGACAAAGCATAAACTCTAAATTTCTGCAACAGCAAGCAATCCTGGCTGAGCCTCCCTGTTCTAGTGGGGTTACGAAATACCGACATGGCTTTCCCTGAGATACTAATTAGGGATGGACAAACCAAAGGGAAGAAAATGAGACATCCCTTTGCACTCTTTCTGGGGTTAAAGAAAGTTCAGCTAACTTTCTGCCTCCCCCATGCTATTTTTCCCTTTAGTGCAGGCTCTTCTCATCCAGGTTCCAGCAGGGTTGGGATGTGGAGCTGCTCAAGTGCTGGGGGAGGCTGTAGCTGTCACTGCAGGGTTTCCAAACCAGGCTGAAGTAAGCCAGAACCCAAATCTGAGAGTGCCTGTGTGACTTAGAGTGGTCCTGATGCTGCAGTGCTCCTGGCTCTCCAAACAATGTCATGCATCCAGCAAAGCTCTGGATGTTGCTTGCGTAGAAGATCACCTTTATTCCTTTATTGATTTGGAACAGACTGCCCAGGGCAGTGGTGAAGTCCCCATCCCTGGAGGTCTTCAAAAAACATGTAGAAATGGCACTTTGGGACATGGTTTAGTGGTCATGGTAGTCTTGGGTTGATGGTTGGACTTGATGATCTTAGAGGTCTTTTCCAACCTTAATGATTCTAGGACTCTTACAGGTGGAGGTGGTTCTTGGATGGGTAGAGCTGTGCTTGGTTGGTGCTGTGGGATTGCTGTGCTCACCCAGGGTGCAGTGTCCAGCTGCTGTGGCCATGGGCTGGAGGCAGCCTCACCTGGGACACCTGTCCCAGCTTTGATTCCTTCTGCATTCTATCTTCTTGCCCAAGTGGTAGACTTGGTAGTGTTAGGTTAATAGTGGAACTCAATGTTCTTAAGAGTCTTTTCCAACCTAAACGATTCTACAAATCCTTCAAGCAGCATAACAAACGCTTGCAAATCTTCTGTGCTGCTGGCATGCCCCCTCTGCAGCTTGCTGAACGCAGAAGGAAAGCTTCTAAATAAATAATAATAAAAAGCAGCGTGAGTAAATTAACATGCATCAGCGCACGTGTCTTTGGCTGCGCTCCGCTCATCTCCTTTTCAACAGGAGCCTCTTGTCGCAGACCTCCCTGCCACAACGTGCTCTCCCAGCGCCAGCTTAGACCCCGCACAGATTAAAACCATGCGGCCACAATGGGTTTGTCTTTGTCTAATGAAGCACTGCATCCAGTGCAAAATTCCTCTAATGCATTAGGAAATAGTTATCATTTTTCTTTGGCACTGCATTTGATAAGCAATTGCCTTTGGCCAAAAGCAATGCCAAGATTTTACTGCTTGTTACAGAGCTAAATATGCGACATTGCAACACATGTAATTGGGATAATTTAACACCCCATTAACAGAGTGCAGGAATGTCCTCTTCTCTTACCATTGCTTGGGTCTAATTTTTATAAATCTTGCAGTCTTTTGGGAGAATATATATATATTTAGGGGGAAAATGGTCGTGTTCCTTATTAAAGTCACTCACTTCAAAACATTGGGCAGAAGTATTTTTTTGCAGCATGGATTTCAGGCAAGTCGTTCACTTTCAAGGGACTAAACCAAAGATGATACCTTGAATTTTATGATCCCTGTATGGCTCCCATGACGCCTTTGTCCTTGTCACACGGCAGGAGATATCTGGAGGTGACCCTTGCTTGGGGAAGGGGAGGTCAGTGATGGGGCTGTCACCCCCTCCTGTCCTGAGAGCTTCAGTGGGAACGTGTGTGCAGAGAGGTGGAGAAGTCTAAAAACAAGTCTTCTGAACTATCTTCAGAAAGGCTATTTCAGGGCGATTCCAGTTCTTATTAGAAGCAGGAAAGACTGGATGTTGCAAGGGATCCCAGTCTGAAGAAGCTGTATTTCTGGTCGAGCCTTGCTTTTGAGCTCTGGGTAATGGGGCTGGATGTATTTGCATCAGAATACCTGGTTTCCTGATCCCAAGCCACATCTCCAAGCCTTTTGATGTTCACCAGCATATGCATGCTTGGAGATGGACTTCTGTATATGATATTGCACTGAGTTGGCAGCAACAGCAAAATCCAGGAGCTAGTAATTAAACCTGTTAATCTTCTTGTCGTGGTTGTAGTGGGTTTGGGTGAAATCATGATGAATTTTGGCATGAGAGCCTCTCTCCTTTGACTTAACATGGGCTGGTTGGTAGGTTCCTTCATGGGGTAAGGCAGAAGAGGTTAGTTTGGGTCCAGGCTGACAGTTTTCCTTCTTTCATGCTTGGGGGAGCTTCAGGATACTGGGAAGCACTGGCATGGCCAGAAATCTCATTCTACCTCTGTCTCCCTTCCCTCTCCATCTCTTGGCTAAGGAGCAGCTCTGGGTTTTGGACAGTGGCTGCGGCAATAGTCATCCTGATGCATTTTCCAGAAAGTCACCTATTTTGTTGCTGAAGCCCTGATTTAATTAAATTAGCATCCAACCACTGACAGGGGTCTGAAGGCAAGCGGGGTGCCTGGTGCTCCTGGAGAGCCAAGCCAAAGCCACAGACAGCAAACCACTGGCCCAGAGGTCCCACTTTCCTGCCAGTGATGCTTGACTAATTGAAGGGACAGTTTAATTTTAGCCTTTCTGGTGGTGCTGTTCCTTTCCTAATTAGATCCAGCCTGATCGAAAAGAAGACAAATTCACTGGAAGCCTCCTGATGGGTTTTGCTCATTCAGCAAAGCAGTGGTGGGGACTGGTTTTAGTCTCCAAGCGGGACAGGGCTGTTCCTGATTAGCATGGGGAAGGGCTGGTGGGTCGGTCTGCACGCACCGCTCTGCCCAAGCCATCTTTAACGAGAGCAGTAAGACCCAGAGAGCTCTTTTATGGCTCTGTGGTGTGAAGTGACCTGATTTGCCATGATCCCGCTCATGTTTTCAGCAACGCGTAGATAAAAGGCAGCGCAGATGACTTTAAAATTCGCAGGTATTGCTCTTTTAACTTGCATCTCCCCTGGTAGGCTCCTTCCTCTATAAAACACAGGCGAGTCTCTTTGCAACTGGGACAAGCCTGCTGAAATCACTTAAAGTGACTTTGTTATGGCTCCAGTCAAAGCTTCTAGACACTTACTCAGAAGTCGCTGCACTTGCAAAACTGGGTCGAAGTGCTAAGCCAAGCAAGTGTGGTTTTACTGCTCAAGGCCACTGGGCTGCTCTTGTTACACAGCCCTGGTCTGCACCGAGCTCATGGGCATCCCATGGCTCTAGACCTTCCCTTCTGAGGCTTGGTGACCATGCTGCAAACACGAGCTCTGAGCTGAAACCAGGTTTCCCTGGTCTGTGCCACAGAACAAACAGTACAGGTTTAAAAAAAAAATTATTTGGCACAAATCTGTCCAGTTATATTTGCGTTTGAAAAAAAAATCCTTCTCTTCCCCTTCAATAACTTATTTTTCCATAGTGTCAGGATCTGTGATTTAATCAATTGCCTTTAAGTTGTAATAAGGTGTTTTCTTAAATTTAGCATGTCCTAAAAGCTTGGGTTTGAATGTTGAGCCAATTCTCCACCTGGCATAAGTGTTGCAGGTTACTTCCCCTACCCCATCAAAATGCTTTTTTGAATAATCCTCCCCAGTTTGGTTTTTCTTAAAAGCTTTTTGATCTGCAGTGGAAAATTTAGAACCACTCAACCTTTGACAATCTCGGATTTTCAGGGCAAAAGGCAGAGAAAAAACACTTTTTGGGAACTGAAATTTTTATGGAAGTTGAAAACCCTTGTTCAGAGCTGCTGGTGTGTTTTGGAGGGAGCTCCCAGCCCATGGGCTGATGTGTGAGACTGGTTCCTTGTTAAGGGTTTTATCTTTACCTGCCTCTGCTGCATTGAAGTCTGGACCGTTCTGGTGCCCTGGGTGGTACTGGTGCCCAAGTGGCATTAGGTGCACCTTCCCCTGGTTAATCACTCTTTGAGAAGGAAGTAGTTGGAGGTTTTGCTTTGTAGGGCTTCCTCTGATGTCCACAGCACTGCCTTGCCCTGTGTATCTTGGGTCTCAGGACATGGGTAATGCCACCGTGGGTGATTGCACCAGCTCCTGAAGCATCCCACCCTTGTGAGGAGCCTGAACCTTCCTCCAGCAAAGCCCGGTGGGTTTTGTCACAGTCTGGAGCGTCTGTCAGACAGGTCCTATACCCTTGGGTAGCTAATGACAACGTGCAATGCTGCGGCGTGGCCATAAGCAGGTTGAGAAGGAGCTGAGCTAATTCAAAGGTGTGAGCACGATCCAAAGGTGCAGTGAGTATCGCCAGCTCCTCGCTTTCTCCTCAGGGCACTGTCCCACTCATTAACAGGAGGCTGTTGAATCAAGAGCGCTGTGGCTTGTTTGAACTGCAGGGCTGCTCTGCTTACACACATCTTCTCTGCTTTGAAGGCTCTGTCGCTTTTCAGTTTGCATCAGAAACGTAGGCTTTCCTGATCTGCAAAGCCTACCGAGGTCTCCTCTTCCTGCCATGAAAAAGACCTTTCAAACAGCTCCTGAGGTCTCAGAGGGCTTCTCTTCTCCTGAAAGCTGAATTGCCTGTTGGTTTTGGAGGCCCACATTCCCCCTGGCAGCCTTCCATGCGTATATTTAGAAAGGAAGATCATACCTTCCATCTCAAAAATAACCAAACCTGATGACTTAATTTAGAGCATGAAAATTAAAAGCTCCCTCTTGAACTGCTGAGCTGTTCAGGCTCCTGCAGCTTCTTGCTTGCTTGTTGACCATGGAGTTTCCCCACTTGACCATAGGCTTCTCCCAACCAGCTTTGGGCACCTCATGAGGTATTTGGGAGCAGGATTGTGACCCATAGACCTATCTCCTCTGTGCCAGCTCTGGCTTCTTAGTGTCCGGCTGCATAACCGGGCATCTGTGTCAGATCTGGACACCAGTCTCATGGGAGACTCATTGCCATTAGGAGCAGAGGGATGGCTGTAAAACAAAGTTTAAAAGTCTCTTTTGGTTACTAATAACTTCACACTTTCTGTAGGCTTTTCTGGGGCACCATCAGAGAGCTATGTCTGTCCACTCCTAATAAATGGGCAGGAAACCTGCATTGCAGTGGAGAAACTCCATCTCTACAGGCAGCAACGGTGTCCTTTGCGGGGCCTGGGTTCTGGTCCTTCGCTCACACAAACGGTTGCATCTCCTTCAGCAGTTTCTGATCACATGGAGCAAGATTCAAGCCAGCTCCAAGCCATGGTGGAGGCAGGATGCCTTGTTCCCTCCTTGCCTCTCACTGTGGCTCACTGGGTGAGCCTAGCCCAGCTGCTTAGTTCCTTTACACCTGGTTTTATTTGCAAATCTGGGCTAAGCTGAAACTTCGGCACTGAAATGGGGTTCCTCAATTTTTCTCTGGCTGCTTGGGGCTTGCCTCTTGTATGTACAAAAGCGTAATATTTAATAATATTATGGCATCCAAGCTTTAGTTATCAATAAAGCCCTGGAGACCAGCAGAACAAAGATGCTGTGTGCTGCTGCGATAAACGCTTTCGTTTCACTCGTTGAAGCTCAGCCGTGCCTATAGCTGCTGATCACACCCCTTTTTTATTTATTATTTTCTTTCTTACTCTATCAGCTGTATTATCTAGAGTGTGCTCTGAGTGATGGCAATGTTGAAAGGCCCCAGAGTTAATTGGCGTTAAGAACGGTGTAGTATTATTAGGTGTGCCTTAATGTAACAATCTCCATTTTCGTGTATTTACTCTGTACTACTGAGTAAACGTAGAGATAAAAGAAAGTGGAATTAGCACTTCTCTTGCTTGCACTAAAGCCAAGCTGCATTATTTTCTTTTCTGTGGGTTTAGGCCTAAAAGTAGCTCAGGTATGTGCAAGTTTAAACAAGACGAACCAGGGCCCCATTAAAAATTACTCTCTCCTGGATAATATTCAACACAGGATTAATAGTAAAGAGGCTGATGTCATCTCAAAGCTCCCGTGACCCTTTGCACTTCTTCAGCACGTTGCTGAAATAAAACGTTCACTACACGGAAGACTTTTCCTGCTGGAAAAAGTGATGCTGCTGCCTTTCCAAAAGCAGAGGGATAGGAGTTGGGAGCAACGCACAAAAAAATTAATTGGGTATTAAGAGCTTAACCCAAGAAACCACCTTCTCCTAAGAACAACCTTGCTGCTGCTGCATGGCGTGCCATGTGTGATCCCAGCCATGTCCTGCTCATGGACTTAATGCCTTCCAGGGTGTCCAGCTCTAGTGGCCCTACAAAGTGGAGCAGGCTGATAGTACGCATGTACAGATCTTCCAGGGATGCCATCACAGACACTGCAGTGGAGTTGTTCCTACTGCACACCAGGCTTGTCTTGGCTGGGAATAAAAGGACTGTGCAAGGGTTTCGTGGTTTTAGATGGTATCAGTGATGTTATGTGGTCCCAGCACTGTTCATTCAGGTATCTCTTGCATTTTTGACATGAGTTTTATCTTCCTTGCTAGGCTGGGCTCTTAAATGCTGATTTGTCCTTCAGGGGCTTGGATGAGTCATGTTCTGCACTGACCAGCCTGGCTACTGCCAAATCGGGCTGGAAAAGAGCTGGTTTAAACCAAAGCATCATTCTAGGCTTTGAGGTTATGACCAGGACTCTCGATAAGGCACCGGGTGTGCTGTAAAATAATTAGTGACTCTCATCTCTGAATCTTTACAAACATTAATTAGCAGATTTCATAAGATCAGTTAAGTCGTTTTCCCTGTGCCCGTAGGGACGGGTAAATATTACAGCTCTGCTTTGGTGCTCAGTATGTGGCATCAGGAGGGCAAGTGCCCTGTGATGGTGTTGGTGCCAGAGCCTATGTTTCCTCATGACCTTGCTCACACCAAGTTGAATAGAAGTCAATTTTTTGGAGTTAGTTTGCCAGGTCTGTCTCACAGGTACCTGTTCTGCAGCATGTCATGATGGCTTGTCCTCAAGAAGGTTAAAATCTGTTCCCTGCAAATGCTGGAGGAAGCAGGGTTTGAGGAGGAGCTGGATGCTCCCCAGTACCCCTGAAGAAGTGGTGTAATGGTTTCAATCATCTTGAGCATGACCTTAGAGAAACCAATTTCTCAGTCATGTTGCGTGGGAGCACAGGCATTGGCTGTGGGCTTGGAAGGAGGGTCTGGTCTCAAGCTTTAGGGAGAAGTCAAGAGCCGCTCTAACTCTGGGGACAGTACTCCCATGGTATTTATATATCAAGACCTAGAGGCTGAGTGGGTGGGATAGTCCCTGAATCCCTGTCCCACATGTGAGGAAGGTGAGGACAAGCTCTGGCTGGCAGGGTTTGCTGCAAGCAATAGTGTTGTTGCTCTTTGGGTTGGGTCTTGGGACAGTGGCTTGTTGTGCTTGGCTCTTGAAGGGGATGGCCCACCAGTCCCTTTGTGTCTTTAGCAGCCTGTTCAGCAGTAATTCTGCCAGATGTCTCTGTCACTTCTGAGCATGTGGCACAGGAAACCCCTTTGGCCTCGTTGCTGGAGGCCTTTGAATGCAGCCCACACAGCAGCCTGGAGAATGTGTCCTGGTTCTATGTCCCAGCCTGCAGCACCTGGGCTCTCCTGCACTGTGATGGCTGAGAGGTGGCCAAGGTGCTGGCATCATTGCTCTGCCAAACAGCAGGTCAGTTTGTCTGCCCACCTTGGGGATGGAGCTGGGTGACAGGAACATTATGGTCCTCCTCTCCTGCCCAAGCAGGTCCCATGGATGCATCCACTGGAGAGCAGCTGGTGCAGCTGCTGGTCACCTGCAGAAGCTCATCAGCAAGGACAAGTGATGCTCCTTCCTCCAGATCGTGTTTTCTGATGGTGTTAACCTTCTCTTCATGCAGTGTTTTTTAATTGCTCTTGTTTGCACATCCTGAACTCCATGGGGAGTGAGAAGTGACTGGAAGCATCCAGAGCACAA
>JAVSBS010012175.1:67573-80339 GCA_033124195.1 Coracias cyanogaster
GAAATTCTTCACTGTGAGGGTGGTGAGACACTGGCACAGGTTGCCCAAAGAAGCTGTGGATGCCCCATCCCTGGAGGTGTTCAAGGCCAGGTTGGATGGGGCTTTGAGCAACCTGGTCTGGTGGGAGGTGTCCCTGCCAGGGTGTTGGAACTAGATGATCTTTAAGGTCCTTTCCAATCCAAACCGTTCCATGATTCTATGAGTCATGGAAGCAATAAGAGCAGGGCGGCATTCTAAAGATGTGCATGGGTTATTGAGATAAATGTCTGGAAGGAAACTTCAATCGCGGTGCTTTCTGTGACCTAAGACATCTTAATGATGGGCACCATCCAAGAAACAGCACAGATAGCGTGACAGCGAGCAGCGAGTTCAGAGTCCACCGGAGAACACTGCTGCTAGAGAGGCAGTGCTGACGTGACTTCTGCCTGTGTCTGTGTGCTTGCCAAGCAGCTCTGGGCTGGGGCCAGGCCAATTTTACACAGCAGATCAAGCCACAGAGCTCCACTTTGGTAAAATAGGTATCTGAGAGTTGCAGTTGTCCCACCTGGGAAAGAAGTACACTTTCGGGGTATGTGTATGTGTATGTTTGCGTGAGGGAGGACAGGAAAGATGGAGGAGGCAGAATGACTGACTGAAGTGGTCAGCTATGTGAAATTTGCAGTCCATTTGCAGTTCCTTGTGGCTTCACAGGAACCAAACTCATGTGAGTAGCTGGCTCCTAAATTTGCAAGAAACAAGGTTCCCTTGGTCCCACAGTTGCCTCATCTCCTTGGCAGGACACAGAAAAGAGGCATTTGATAAGAAACGTGGAGCATTTGTGAAAAGCTGAGGGCTCAGATTCTGCTGAAAGTTATATTTGAGTAACCTCACGGAAGTGACAAATGAGTTCAATTACTCTTGGGTCTAACTGCTTTTTATGAGGAGCAGCTGAGGGAACAGAGGTTGTTCAGCCTGGAGAAAAGAAGGCTCAGGGGAGACCTTCTTGCTCTCTATAACTCCCTGAAAGGAGGTTGGAGCCAAGTGGGTGTCGGGCTCTTCTCCCAAGGAACGAGGGATAGGACAAGAGGAAACAGCCTCAGGTTGCATCAGGGGAGGTTTAGGCTGGACATGAGGAACAATTTCCTCCCTGCAAAGGTTGTCAAGGGCTGCGCCAGGCTGCCCAGGGCAGTGGTGAGTCCCCATCCCTGGAGGGGTTTCAAAGCCATGGAGATGTGGTGCTGAGGGCCATGGTTTAGTGGTGCCCTGGCAGTGCTGGGGGAACAGTTGGACTCCATGATCTGAAAGGTCTTTTCCAACCAAAACAATTCTATGATTTGGCCTGCTTGGTTTTTAGAGGATGCTGTGTGTCACCTTAGCTTTACAGCTCCTTGCTTGGAGGATGCATTAGCAAATACGTGGGACAGCTGCTTTTTGTATGGCAGGGGCTTTGTTTAGCAGATGCACAAATATTCTGGAACCAGCCCATTGGCAGCATGGTGATATTTCCCTGCTGAAACCATTTTGCTGACCACAAACTCTGAGTAAATGCACCCATTTTCCCCATGTTTATGTTTTCCTGTGATCCTGCTGGCAGGTTCAGGCTTGTGCTGCGTCCGGCATGGGGAATTTCGGCAGAAATGGGTTTTTCCAAAGGCAGCCTGGGCAGAGCTTGCTGCTGTGGGGTGGTGCAGCTATGGGTGATTGTGCTGGAAATGCCAGTACCTCATGTGATGTGAGATGGCTTCTTGTCCAAAGAACTTTTGGAAGTTGATGTGTAGGTGTTGCACCGGTGAACAGGCGTGATTCAAAGTTGTTTGTGCACTTGTGATGTTGGCAGGTAGGTCTGGCTGTAGCTGGGCTTTGGGGTCAGGGGACTCTCCAGCCACCAACCCACAGCGAGTGGATCTGTGCTGTGGTGGAGCTAAATGGTGATAGTGCTGCTGGTTTCCACTCTGGAGTGGGATTTAAGGTATCTGAGCACAAATGTAGCTGAAGTCTGGGACAGCACTGGGGAAGTAGTTCTTTGTTTTCTGCCTGGGTCAAGAAGCTCTCTGCAGAGGCGCTGTTGGAGAACTAAATCTAGGTTTTCTCAATGGCTTTTTCCATGTGCTCTGATGATGGGTGTGAAGAAAAGTGCATCAGGAGATCATATTTTGTACTTGGCCCATCCAGATCTTGCTGTAAGGAGCTGCCAAACCTTGAGGGAAATTGCTGCAAACAGCAGTGGAGAGGGGATGGCCACTGTCCTGGGGATGTGGGCCAGCCTGAGGTGAAGCTGGAGGTGTTTCAGACTTGGGCTAGAGGCTTGACCAGAGCTGAACCACAAACCAGGCAATGGCTGGTAGATTTTTCAAGGAAAATGTAAGGATGTCCCACTCATGGCTGGAGTGATGGGCAGGAGCAGTAGGACTGGGGCATGTCCCCAGCACTGCTGGTAAACCCCGTGAGCTTAGACATAGCCAAGCAAGCAGCACATCAGCGCTGGTCAGTGCGTGGGGACAGCCCAGACTGACCTCTGCTGAAACAACACTGATTTCTCCTTTGATTATCTTAATTTTGGTAATGTCCCAAAAAGCCTTACCAATAGCTTTGAGCTTTGCCTTGCTGTGAAATATTCCTTCTAAACTGTTCTTGGACCAAAGTTGTCCCTGGAGTAACTTCACTGAGGCTAGTGGGCTTGGTAGGAAAAATCTGGGCTATTTAAGGCTGCAGATCTCTGCTGTTCTGAGGAACTTGCTCATGTGTACAAGCAGCTCAGACATAATCAACAGGGAAAACATGCTGTTTCTCTTGGAAGCTGTTTACATAACATTTCAGCAGTGTTTAAACCAAGATTTATTTGTACAGAAAGGCTGCCATGTCAAAAAGCAAAGCCACGTTACCTTTTGGTGGAGAGTATGGAAGAAAGCAGCCACCTCTGCTTGCAACGGGTTGGGGACCAACAGCTCAGAAGCATCCTGCTATGAACCCTGCTTTCTGGGAGGGCTGATGATTCCTCATGGAAAATAGAGATGCTGGGTTGAAGTTTGGTGTTTGTGGTCATATGAATGTGGGCATCCAAGTTTCAGCTTGATGTAAAATATAACTTCTCCTGGGTGGTAATCCAGAAAGGCTAACCAGAGGCTCAGAAAAGAGAGCTCCAGAATGGAATTATTTATTGGAGATGGAGTTCTGAGAGTTTTCCTATTCTATCTTGAGTGGCAGCCTCAACATTTGAAGCAGCTAGAATATGTCTGGGGAGTTATTGCCTTGTTTCTGTTGTGGTCAGTGTTGAAAAAACCCTTTAGAAATGAACTCAAGGAAAAATCTTCTCTGTGGAGAAGCTTAGATAAAGACCCAAAGTGGCTAGAGAAACCTCCTGCATGAGCAGGACTAGCCTGGTGTTAATGGCCATGGCATCCTGCACTTGGAGGATTATGAGATGATTGAAGTGGCATTTAGGATGCCTGTGATGTGGGTTACCCTGACAAAGTGGGTTAAGCTCCCCCAGGTTCTGGGTCCTCAACACATCCTCCTGCTGAGCAGCCTCAGCTGGCAGCTTCAAAGGCTGCACAGTCCAAAATGAAAACCTCAATAAAGGATTCAGCCATGAGAAAAACTCTACGTACCCGAGAGACCACGTGCCGTGCATATGCCTGATAAACCACTTGCAAATTCGTTCCTATCAAGCATTTAAAAAAATGCTTCTCGTGGTTTTGCCTTCCCTCTTCCTGACATAAAGCCAGAAGTCCAATTTTCAGGCTGCATCTCGGTGCTCAAGTTGTCATAACTTATTTAAAGCAGTTTAGGAACTGATTTAAGCAGGTGCTGTCCCCTGGTGGGCATGGCTTGATTGAAACCATTGATGGAGGCTCTGCTGAGACCTCTGCTTGGAAGGGAGGGACGGTGAGGGAAAGGGAATGGGGCCCCTGATTATCTTGGTTGTCCTGCAGATCCTGGAAGGACTATGGATGTTTGGAAGGAGCTTGGATGATAGGTGGGGGCCCTGGGACTGCCCAAAAACTAGACTTTGCAGGGAATCAGAAGGCAAAATACCAACTTCCTGATGCCTCCAAACTCAGCTTAAATTTCTCACAGGGGGATAACAGCAAAGCTGAGGCTCTGCAGCTGGAGGATGTGCAAAAGAGTCAATGGGCAGACAGTTTTGGTGGAAAAAGTGAGATTTCTACCCTTGTCTGTGCTGTGATAGTACAGGAAGCAAAGAAGTAGGTCTAGGAAAAAAAAAATCAGTGTTCATAATAGCACTGAGTATGTCTAAAACTCTGCCTGCGTGTGCTCCTGTAAAGCTCCAGTGAATGGTTTCAAATGACTCACATACACCAGAAGCCTTCGAGATAAGACAGGAACCTGTTTTGCAACTTGCCATTAGCTCACAGTTGTTAACTGCAGACAGTTTAAATTCTTCTTTATAAAACTGGATTAGATGGAAACTCTGATTGTAGCTGTGCTGCAGATCCTGGGAGTTGGTGGGATTCAGCAAGCCATGACAGCTGTCAGTGCACTAGCCTTTGAAAGTGCTTCTAAACAGTGATATGCTGGGGGAAAAAAAAACCTTCATGTCACCAAAGCTGGTGCATTTTCCTCTGGGAGAAGAATGTTCCTGTCTTTGGTTTTACCCTTGGGACTAGAAGCTTTGTGAGGGCTCTGGTTATCAGGAGAAATCTGATTGATGAAGATAATGGCAGCTTAAGATTTGGGCTGAAAGATAACACCTGTCAGATCCTTTTGGCTGCTCTTGCAAAAACCACTCACTGAGTGTTTGTTTCCAATAGCCTGAGGCCAGAGATTGCATTGAGTTGGAGATGTACCTATTGTGGCCAAAGTTCTTCCATGAAGGAGAGCTGGACCTTTCTGTCAAACATGTGGACAGATAATGGTATGAGGTCATACCAGGAGAGCATCAGTCCTTAGTAGCTAAGGTGTATATGAGTGTCCAAGGTGTGACTTGATGGGGACTGCTGTCCCCATGATGTGACCTCAGTTCACCTCCTTGATACCACCAGGAATGGCTTTACATCCCTGCAGGAAGGTGAGACCTTCACACAGCTTCTGATTGAGGAGAAGGAGGGTTGTCCTAGACAAGGCCTATAGATTCATAGACTTGTTTAGGTTGGAAGAGAACTTTAAGATCATTGAGCCCAACTGTTAATCCAGCATTGCCAAGTCACCACTAACCCATGGCCCTCAGCACCACATTTCCACAGCTTTGAAATCGCTCCAGGGATGGGGACTCCACCACTGCCCTGGGTAGCCTGGGACAGCCCCTCACAACCCTTGCCATGAAGAAATTGTTCCTCATGTCCAACCTACACATCTGCTGGCACAACTTGAGGCTGTTTCCTCTTGTCCTATTAATTGTTCCTTAGGAGAAGAGCCCGACCCCACCTGGCTCCAACCTCCTTTCAGGGAGCTGTTGAGAGTGAGAAGGTCTCCCCTGAGCCTCCTTTGCTCAAGGCTGAACAACCCCATGTTCCTTGCCTGTTCCTCACCAGACTTGTGCTCTAGACCCTTCCCCAGTTTTGTTGCCCTTCTCTGGATACACTCCACCACCTTGCTGGAAGCAGCTGGGCATGCCCATGGCTTCTCTGTCTGAAGATGAAAACATATGGGATCTGGATGAGATCTTCTGTTTCAGGGAAGAACAAGACACTTCAAAGGGCTTGTAGCAAGGAGGAAAGGTGCATCAGCAGAGATGGGAAAGATGATGAACCCCTAAGCATAAGAAAGGGGCAAAAAACAAAAATAGTCTTAGGGAAGCCAAGGGAGAAGCCAAAGCTGAGGGAAGGCTAATACAAAGATCGGGTAAATAGGAAGAAATCGAAGTATAATAAAGACAAAGACTTAAATCTCAACCAAAAAAGGGAGAAGGGGAAGTTGTGGATGAAAAACAGAAGAGGAGTTAGGACTTTGATTAACTTGTGCAGGAAGCTGGGGGATGAATTGCTCTGCCGGGGTCCTGCCTTTCTGTAATGATGATTATTTCTCCTCTGTGCTAGTACAAAATGCTGAGTGACACCCAGGGATTAAACTGGCTGTAGGCAGAGGCAGGACTGTGGGTTTGGAGCTCTGTCTCTTCACCCTGCCAGCTTTCCCCCTCCTTCCCTTGGTGGGTATGTTGGTGTGACCCACAGCAGAGCTGGTTCCTTTGCTCAGGGGACGGGTGCTGTGCTTACGCAGGGTTTGAGGTTTGGATCTTTGTCACTGTCTAAGAAGAAACTGTAGGACCAGCATGGTGTGGCTGAGGGGTTTGGAACCCAACTCGGATCAAAGAAGCCTGGGGAGAAAATCTCCATGAGAAACAAAAGGGCATAGAAATGGAGTGTCCTTGCTTGTCTTTATTTGGAAAGTTCTGCAGTGTAACAGCGGAGGGAACAAAAAGTTGCATCCAGCCACTGCTAACCATCAGGAGCTTGTGGAAAACACCCAGAGGAGCAAAGAGCATGTGTGGGGTGGATGTGGCCAGTAATTTGTTCCACATGTGAAGCTGAAAGAATGTGTTGAGGAAATAGTGTCACTGTGCTTGCTCCAGAGCCATGAATGCAAGCACGGTGCGGGGGACGAGGGCTTTCCTTCAGTGCTCAACACAAGAAATTTATCCTTGTTGGTTGGGAAATATTAGGAGAGAATCATACAGGAACAAGGCTGAGGGCTGCTGTGTCTCCAGCACACAGGATGGAGTAGCATTTGGCCTCTCTAAGAGGTGATGGGGAGGTGGGTCCTGCTTGAAATCTGTTCTCTGGGTCTTCCCGGAAAATATTCCACCTCTTCCCACTGGCATACTGTCCAAGTCATTAAATGTGTCTAAAATTTGTCCAACTTACCCAGGGTGTCCCTAGAGGGACTGGCTTTGGGCTAACAGTACTGGTGAGGACACAGTGAACCCCATTCCTGGGTAGGTGGGGTGGCTGTGCTGGAGATGGACTGACAAGGTGGCATCAGGCTTACCCAACATCATGAGATTCACAGCAGTTTCCTACTTTGGTGAAATAATTGGAAAAGAATTGGAGCTTCTTGAGCTCACTGGAGAAAGAGGTGGCTGTGTCCTCAGAGCTGCCTCTGCCTATCATGGTGTCCATCTGCACTGCTATCCCCATGATGTGACCTGAGTTCCTACAACTCTTCTCCCAAAAGCTGAGAGTGAAGAGGAGTGATGGCAGCAGGGAGGGAGAGCCCCTCAAACAGGCCAGCAGCTCATAGCTGACCTCATGTGAACTCCTGTGGGGCAGCAATGACCAGATGGGAGAAGCTGTTCACAGTGATATTATGTCCTGTTTGTTTTAAAATGTTTGTCAGCCATTAATTGTTTCCACTAAAGTTCATCATGCAGCTACTGGACTTCAGCTACAGGCAAGTTTGAAGAAGATTTATTGGAAGAGGCTTGTATTACATCTGTCAAAATAATGGGGGAAGGGCTTCAGAGGGACCAGCAGAGACCTTCCTCCAGTGGAAAGGTAGATGATGTGGCTTAAGCACAGGATATGTCTATAGCTGAGATTTTGGGGTTTGATCTGGCACCCTGAGTTATGGGAGAAAATTTGGAGGCACCTGGAGAGCATGGGGTGCTCTGGGTGAGCATCATGGACATGGGGTGGTTCAGGGGCAGTTGCACAGAGCAGCCTGTTCCAAAAATGGAAAAAAAGGAGAGGAGGAATTCTAGCACTTAACTCCTACATGCTGAAGTGTATAAAATATGGACTTGTGGGGGTGAACTACTGGAGAAAATTCTGGCTTTGCAGGGTCATGCTGTGGGTTGTGGTGGGATGGCTGTGTGTGACCAGTGCTGTGGGTACATCTGGGAGTTAAGAAGGGCATGTGTTGGGCCACCCGTTGGTGTTGGGCTGTGAGATACTACTTGTCCTGTTTCTACAGTGCTGAAGTGTCCATGATGCACCCACTGTCTCCCTGGGGCTATTTCATGGATTTGAATGTCAGAAGAACCATAAGGTCCAGCCTGTTTTGATGTAGGTTTATAGACCTCACCAGTTATGTAGGAGCTGTACCTTCTGGTTGCAGACTGCAAATCCTTGATGCAGGCTCTAGATGGTAGAAGCTGGCATGTTCCTAGGTCACCTCTTCCAAATGGGGATGTCTCATTGTCTTGCTCCAACTCCAAACTCATTCAGGCCTTGAAAAGGGATATGACTCTCTAGTCCTACTGGCCCTGAACTTCTCTGTCTTTCCTCTTCTGTAATCTTCAGCTGCAATGAGATCCTGTGAATCATCACAGGAGGATTTCCATACGGAAGACTTGCACAACCCAGCTCTCATCCAAGGCACTCACTTCCAGTTATCCCACTAACATTTAATGCAGGAGTTGCCATATTGAGGCTTCACAGCCCAGCGGAGGGGTGGTGGTGGTGAGTGGGTAAGTGACTGCGGGGCAAGTTTGTTTAAAAAATACAATCTAAAAAGGATGATCCTTGCTGCGGGTCAAACACTTGGCCCCTCCATGGCCTGTGCACGGGGTAAATGCTGTGGTCATCCCATCAGCTGCAAACAAGAAATCTACCTTGAGGGAAGGTAGCCTTCCCATGTGCCCAAATAGCTGGAGGTACACCACGATGGGCAAGGCTTGGATGAAGCTGGTCAGGAAGAATAAATATCATCGATCCTGTTGGAAGGAACCTGCAGGTCTTCTGTTCTCAAAGGAGCAAAGAGGAGGGATCGCCTCCAAGAGCCCACTCTTAAAAATGTTACTGCCTGATCTTCAGGCAGCTTGTCTTGTACTTTGCCTTGATCTAGGAATAAAATCTTTTGTCTGCGTGTCGCTGAGTAACAGTAAGTTACCAGGCTTCCTGAGCACCAGACACACTCTTGTTTTGGCCTTTGGCCCTGAGCCCTGATATTTGCTTGTATTTACAAGCCCAGTAATTACTGTCCTGAACCTGTTATCAGCATAAATACATACAAGGGAAATTGCAAGGTTATGGTTGAAGCTTGCAGGTTTTTAGACTAACAAATATTTTAGCCTGAAGACATATTCAGCTTTGTTTTCCTTTTAAGTGGCTCTGGGTAAGCTGAGAAGTTGCCTGTCAAATTTGATGGGGTCAGTAAAATTCAACCATGTTCTACTGTAATTAACATTTGAAAAGAATTTGCTTAGGAATTGGCTGTTGGCAGTGAAAAGCACCTCCTTGGATGGAAACAGAGCAAGCCCATCGGGGTCCACGCCGCTCTGTGCTGTGCGGTGTAGGAAGAGAAATCCATCTAGTGCTCATCTTCCTGACAGTTACTTGAAGATTCATCATGGGATGCTGACCAGATCAACGACAAGCATCACTTAGAAGTGCAGTCATCCTAGCACATGCTGAGTGGAAAAGACTTTCTATAGTGATGGAGGGGTGGGAAGGTTATCATTAAAAATGTTTAAAGAATGCGATGGTCTGGAATTGTCACTGCTACATGTTCTGGTGGAATAAACTGGTGGTCCCATTGGAATATTGAGTCTCCTCTTTAGCAGTACCAAAGCAGTGTTTGGTCTTCAGCCACTGTGCTGCTGGTGAAAGCAGGAACATTTTGGGTTGCAATGTCATCTAGAAGCCCTCATTGTGGGCCATTTCCTTATTGCAGCAGGTCTGAGGGACCCATTCCTGATACGAGTTTAGCCAGGTCTGGGCTTGTGGTGGCAAGCGTCTGTGCCAGGCTGTAGTGTGACTCCATAGCAGTCATCAGAGAATCCTTGGGACATGCATGGTCCTGGATCATGGCAGTTTTCTGGATTAGGCAGAGCTTTCCATGGGGTTTGCACCATATTGAGAAGGTGAAGCTCTGGTCAAGGACAACTATGCTGAGTGTATCAGAATAAATTGCAATTGAGAGTGTTAGGGGCCACCTTGGGGGAGGGGGAAGGAGGCTTCTAGTTCATTTCTCTGTGGTCCCCAACTTGTTAAGCAGGGATGATGTATTATGCTTTCCACAGGGTTCTGAGATGAAAGATACTCAAAGATACTTTGCAGACATGAAATAAAGAAGTCACCAACCTTGAAGCTTAAGCCAGGATATTTTTTCACTGCAAAGACTAGCAAAATTTCAGATTTCTGAGTGGTAGAAGAGTCCTTTGTGATAACTACTCAGACTTCAGATTTCAAAGCACAAAGAAAAAAAGTCTCATTGAGATCACAGGAAAAATGAGGTTTCAGTTTTTCAAAGGTTTGGCACTTTGGCTCAATCTGCCAAGTCCTTTCCTAATAAATAACTCAACAGGTTTTTTCAGGCGACAATAGTGTTACTCAATAGTGCTCTGTAATTAAGGCTGAAATTGTATTGATAGACACCCAAAGGCTTTTTTAGCCCTCATGGATGGGAACTGGTTTCAGAGGGCCATGGGCTCAGCAAGCAGAGATGATTTCTGATGGTTTAAGTGCTGTCTCTAAGATGTTAAAGTTGCACCTCAAAGCCATTTTTCTTAGAATCAGAGAAGGGTTTGAGTTGGAAGGGACCTTAAAGGTCATCTAGTTCCAAACCTCTGCTGTGGGCAGGGACACCTCCCACTACACTGAGTTGTACAAGGCTGTGTCCAGCCTGATCTTGAACCCATCCAGTGATGGAACATCTACAGCTTCACCAGGCAACCTGTGCCAGTGTCTCACCACTTTCATAGGAAATAATCTTCTTTTTGTGATGTAGCTCAGAAAAAGATACTGTGTGCTTGCTGTTTGAAGGGCTAGGAGGGTTTTAAATTTTTTTTTTTTGCATGCTCTATAAAGCAGCAAACATCAGTGAGCACAACAAAATGTAAAGTACTGGTAGAGGTAGTGGGCTGGCAGCACTTCTGGTGATTAGGCTCATTAGTTTAAAACCATCACCCCTTGTCCTGTCCCAACAGACCCTGCTCAAATGTCTGTCCTCAGCTTTCTGACAGGCCCCCTGAAGTCCTGACAGGCCACCAGAAGGTCTCTGTGGAGCCTTCTCCTCTCCAGGCTGCACAAGCCCAACTCTCCCAGCCTGGCCTCCCAGCAGAGGAGTTCCAGGCCTTGGATCATTTCTGTGGCCCCCTGATCCCCCCCTTTGCCATGCACAGCTGCCCTGAGGTTGCTCTGCAAACGTGCAGGGCCAGGTCCTTTTTCACGGCCGTATCCTGCCAGCATAGCTGGGACCAGGTCTGCCCAGCAGCTCTGCTTCGAGCTGGAGTCTCCAGCCTAAATCTCCCTTTGAGTCTCTGCCCTGTCATTTTTATTAGCTGTTATTCCTCTCAGCAAGGACAGGACAGCGAGTGTCTGACCCTGGGAGCAGCTGGGCTGGAGCAGGAGCAGCGTCCTCCATCACCTGTGGGTGAGGAAGGTCATCTGACCCAAAGCTGGGACAGGTGGAGATGGTTTGTTGGGCTGAAGGTTACAAAAGCCATGGGGTAGAAGTGCAGTTGATTTTCTTGGGCTGTCCTCACTTTTTGGAGCATCAGGTAAAGCTGTTGTGACCAGGCATCCTTCTGTGCCGTGTGAGCTGCACAACACGTAACCCTGAGGAGAAGCAGTGGGGCTGTGGCTGCTGGTGGCATCTCTCCTGCAGGTAAGCCTCCGGGAAGGGTTCTCACCTTGCTGGGACACGGAAAGGGTGTGTAGACCAGGGAGATGGTAGGAAAGAGGTGAATAAAAAGGTAGAGTCACGATCTGCAAGCTCAGAGGTGGCTTGCTTGAAGGAATGGACCTCTTTGGAGCTTGTAGTGGAGCAGCTGAGCTTCTTCTCTTGCGTGTTCCTCTGTGTATCTCCATCTGGGTCACTGCTAGCACCTCAGGCTGGAGGTGGCCCAGGGTGACCCTGTGGAGAACCATGGAGGAGCTCGGCTGGAGATTGAGCTCCAGCTGCAGTCTTGGAGGGGCTTTCAGCCCCTGGTCAGGACCTGTGGCCGGGCTCTGGTGCAGGGTGCGTTCCCAGCTCCTGTTTTCCTGGTGCTGGGCTGCTGGAGCCGAGCTCTCCCTGGGAACTGGGCCAGGCTCCACCAGGCTCACCTGTGCGGGCACTTCGTGCGCGGCTGCGGCGCCTACCAACATGGGTGCAAAAATGAACTATTACGTTGTATTAATATTTTCACACTACTTAGCTCTCATTAAAATGTACTTTGCTGAATTTAATATGCGACTTGAAATGACACAACGTATTAAGTGCTTAATATACTAGAAATTATGAAACTATTATAGTCTAAGTAATATGAAATAATTAGAGTGAATTAAACTTCACCAGTAGGATGAGGGAAAGGCTTCAAATTTTTTTTCTTCTGTTGTTTTTTTTTTTTTCCCTTTGTTCGGTCTTAAAATAGTTGAACGCGGTAATAGCCCTGAAAAAAATAAACAACCAGAGTTGGGATTTTTAAATAATTAAAGCAGGAAAAAAGCCTGGAGTGTCTGTATTTGAGGCTGTGATGAATTCAGAATCAGGGGAAGCAGAAGGTCTGGTTGCTGGAGCTGATGGAGTTGTTCTTTCAAGCCAGTGGCAGAGCAGCTCCAAGGAGCTGAGCACCAGACCTCCAGCCTTGCCAAGGCTTCTCCCCATATGCTGCTTTCCTCTTGTACACAAGGCTGTTTGTTTGGAGGCAAGCAGACGTGATGGTTCCTTGTGTCAGCTCTGGGTTTTGCAGAGCAGCTCCTCTCTCAAGGGGGGTGCAAATGCCAGAGCCCCCTGGTCAAAATCAGAGCGGCTGTGTGGAGCCTGCTCTCTCGTCTTGAGAAGTGCTTTGAGCCACTGTGCTGAAGTTGTGGCCAGGAGAGTGATGGAGGGGATCCTGCCCCTCTGCTGCGCTCTGGGGAGACCCCCCTGCAGTGCTGGGACAGCTCTGGAGTCCTCAGCACAGCAG
>JAVSBS010012177.1:0-26682 GCA_033124195.1 Coracias cyanogaster
CTTGGCAAGTTCCTCCACCAGCTCCCTCAGCACTCTTGGGTGGATCTCATCCAGCCCCATAGACTTGTGCACGTCCAGTCGGCATAGCAGGTCATTGACTACCACTTCCTGGATTCTGAGGGAATTATGCTGATCTCCACTCCTGTCTTCAAGCTCAGGGGGCTGAGTACCCAGAGGATAACTGTTCTGGCTATTAAAGACCAAGGAAAAGGCGGTATTAAGTACCTCAGCCTTTTTCTCATCCTCAGTGACAATGATCACCTTCTCATCCAATAGAGAATGGAGATTCTCTCTGACTCGTTTTTTGTTATCAATGTATTTGTAAAATTGCTTTTTATTATCTCTTGCCACAGCAGCCAGCCTGATTTCTAGCTGAGCTTTTGCCTCTCTCATGTTCTTTCTACATGACCTAACTAAATCCCTGTATTCTTCTCGAGTAGCCTTCCCCTTCTTCCAGAAGTGGTAGACTCTCCTCTTTCTCCTAAGTCCCAGCAAAAGCTCCCTGTTCAGCCAGGCCGGTCTTTTTCCCCTCCAGTTTGTCTTGCGGCACTTGGGGAAAGTCTGCTCCTGTGCCTTTAAGACTTCCTTTTTGAACAAGGTCTAGCCTTCCTGGGACCCTTTGTCTTTTAGGACTGTCTTGCAAGGAACTTTCTCAACCAGCATCCCAAACAGGCCAAAGTCTGCCCTTTGGAAGTCCATGGTGTCCGTTTTGCTGCCCCTCCTCCTTACTTTGCCTAATATTGAAAACTCTATCCTTTGGATAGAGCCCATGGATAAGCCCAATACAGCCTCTGACCACCACATCTCCCACTAGCCCTTCTCTGTTAGTAAAGAGCAGGTTTAGGAAGGCACTACCCCTGATGGGCTCGCTTACCAGCTGAGTCAGGAAGTTTCTTCTACATACTCCGGGAACTTCCTGGACTATTTCCTCTGTGCTGTGTTGTATTTCCAGCACATGTCTGGTAAGTTGAAGTCCCCCACGAGAATAAGGGCTGCTGATTGTGAGGCTTCAGCCAAATGTCTACAGAACTCTTCATCAACTTCTTCATCCTGGTTGGGTAGTCTATAACAGAGTCCCAACAGCATACCTGCTTCACTGGCCTACCTCATCCTTACCCATAAACATTCAACTGTTCCATCCTAGTTGTTGACTTCTACACAGCCAAAACACTCTCTAACATAGAGAGCCACCCCACCACCTTTTCTACCTTGTCTATTCCATTCGAAGAGCTTATAGCCACCCATTGCATCACTCCAGTCATAACAGTCATCCCACCACATTTCCGTGATGGTGACTATGTCATAGCTGTTGTGTTGCACAATGGCTTCCAGCGCATCCTGTTTGTTGCCTGTGCTGCATGCATTAATGTAGATGCATTTTAGCCGGGCTGCCACCCTTAAGCTCTACTCTAGTGAGCCCGGTTTTATCCCTTTTCCCCTTTGGACACAGTTTAAATCCCTCTCAACAAATCCAGCCAGCTCATATGCAAGGATCCTTTTCCCCCTCTGGGACACATGATCTTCATCTGTCCCCAGCAGACCCTGCACGGCATAAAGCTCCACATGATCAAAGAACCCAAAATTTTTTCTGTGGCACCAGCCTTTAAGCCATATATCAGTTTAGAGGTTCAAAACACAATAATGATATTGAAATACTTCTGTAACCAATCACCAGTTGGTTAAATAAAAAAAGGATATATTCTCACATTTCTCAACAACACTCAGCGAAAACTCAGGACAAAATCATTTTCACATTTATGTCCTAAAACTATAAGCTCATTGAAATTTGGAGTTAGGGTTGACTGTGATCAAAATACAACATTTGCTCTAGGTAACAAGATACTTTGCAGAGAGATGTGACATTTCTAAAAGCAATTAAGAGAGATTTGTAAATAACTTTGATATGGCACAACTGATGGGTGTACTCTGTGAATACCTGGATTAATCTACTAGTTCAGAGACACCGAACCACAGTAGAACGAAACTGTAAAGTATTTCATTGCTGACATTTCATCCTCCCCCCGCCAATTATTTATACTGAGTCACTGATTCCTTGCAAAAAATCCATGCATTCTGCAAAGAGAGCCTGGTACCTTATCTCACAGTTCATAATCGTCAGATCCTTATGCCTCATTCAACATTTGAAATACACAGAAAGATCTAGATTTCTACATTAGTTTGATCTTTTATAGTAATTTCATATGATATTGTTTCAAAACAGGAAAATTTTGGAACAGTATGTAAGGAAAAATCATTTAAGGAATGAATTCAGGACTTTTATTCCATTGCTGAAATCTCAGTAGCGTTTCTGTGATTTTTGGACATCTTCCTTACCCTGACCTATACAAAATTGGTGAAGCAACTCATAAAAATTTAAAGGTAGCTGGTTAAGACATTCTTAATGTTAAAGGATTGAAAAAAATAAAAGAAAACAAGAGGATTGGAGTCTTTCACTTTTGATAACATATTTCTGGCATGGGAAAAAACATGTATAGACCACTTCACAAAATTATGTTGTTTTTCTTCACAAAAGCTTCCCTCTTTTAATAAAAAAAAAAGCAGGTTTCATCATATTTTGAAGACTACATCTCTTCATGATACAAACAGTTTGTACCATCTGGTTCTTCCTAACACTAGTAACATATATGTATTCTGAATCTCTGAGTACAGATCTGCAGATTTACAAATCCATTATTTTGAATCAAGTCGTTTGGGGACTGATTTAAATCGCAAATTAATTGTAGATATTTTTTTTCTTTTGAAAATTAAAGTATAGGAAGTGTAACGTGACTTTGGCTAAGAAGTGGAAATTTGAATTCTTGAAACCTCAGCTGAGACAAAGAATGTGACTCTGATCAGCTCAAAAGCAACATAGTTCCAAGGCTCTCCTTGGAACTCTCTCTCCTTTAGCCAGTAAGTGCAGTAGGAACCAATAGGGCTGAAGATAGCATTGAATTTGTCTCACCAGGTTCTATTATTCAAGTATCAATGGCTCATTAGTCTTTATGCTCCTGCTTTTATAAAAGCAGAAACAGTGAGCAATCCAGAAGAAAGTCACGGGAAGAAATCTTAGCCATGGTACTTGTGCTTTACAAAGACCTATTCATATATATTTGGATCAACAATTGACTTTATATCTAAGACAAGGGTATTCAAATGACCTTTTAAAACAGGCTAACTGTCAAAGCATTTGACTGGAACATACAGATGAGTGTAGGATTTCCTTTTATTATTTTGCTATGAAAGAGAAAGTGAGAGGGAAAGGAAGATGAAAACCAACTACAAACACACAAAATGAGAATCAATGTAATTTCTTTTCATTGGGAAGCAATTCTGCTTGGTTCCATGCAATTACATAAGTTTGTAAATAGAAATACTATTATTAATATTAGCATATAATTGTTCTACAAATAGATTTTAAATTTCCAGACAGATTTTTTCAGGTGACATCTGTCCGTATAAATGATACACATAAGTTAAACAGACATGTCACTTCTCTAAAGGCCTGCTTCCTGGTCCTCATAAAATAAAAGAAAAATAAAGCCAAATCAATCACAAGAAAACAAAGAAAAGATCTGTCTGCAAGGCCATGGAACTACACTACATAAATGTTTAGGCAATTGCTTGGAAAATTGCTTGGTATCTTCATTGAATTTAATGGAATCTGATACTTTCAGCCTTCATATTATCAAAGTCTAATTGAACTTGCCAAGTGAAAGTGTTTTCACTAAGTACTCCTAAGAAATAAAGAATCTTTGAGTTGCATTATTGCTATCAAACACCTCTCCTCTCCTTTATTCACATTTTTTCTGTTAAAGCCTTGATATTAGCAGCTTTTGGCTTTCTTTTTAAGCCTTTCTTAAATGCCTTGGATTTTTCTATTTTATTCTGGGAAGAGCAACATCAAACTGTTTTAGCAACTGCTGTGTGCCTTTGCTACTCTGTGGTTGGTATCCTAGGCTCCATGAGTCATCGTGCAGACACCAGGCAGTGGTCCAAACCTGGAATCTTTATAAAGAATATTTGATAGCATCACTTATGGGTCTTCCACAATCCCTGAAGAAAGTGCAAAAGATTTCACCTTCCTTTGAACTCAGCAAAACAGCCCATCATGTCTTAGGAAGAAGACATAGATGGATTATTATAGAAGGAGAAATTATGAGAGTCACTTCCTGGCAGTATCCATGGACTATGCTGCCAATATGGAACTCTGGACAATTTTCATGTAAGACTCCAAAGTTCCTTAGGTTTTAAATAGCCACAATAAAGTTTCAATGTTGAAGAGTATCTGAACATGGACAGCTATCTATCTATGTATCTGTCTATCTATCTATCTCAGTGGCAATTATCCTCATATTAGAGATTCTGACATTTTATGGTTGTGTCTTGCCAGATAGGCCTGAAACTTAAATCTATTAAAAATAGATTTGATATTAGAGAAAGCAAAAATACTGAAGGCAGGAATCTTTGCACTTTCATGATTGACTCTTCCCTTATGTATTAAAATAGATCATTTATTTTGTTTAGTTTCTCTTAAAGTCTAATTATGTTGAGTCTTCAATTAGAATATTTAATTTTGTTTTGCTCTGACTAGCTTTAAAATCTCTGCTGGAGAGAATCACATTCTTGTGCTTTCCTCACCATTTAATCGTGAGCTATAAAGAAATCATGTACTACAAGCATCAAACTATAATTGTGGTATTTGCTTTCATGGAGATTCCAATAAAAGAAGACATATAAATTATTTTCCCTCACATATTTAGTTCCATATTGTTTGTATCTTTATTCTAATTAACTATAAACTCATTTGTATCTGACTGCCCACCTGGATCTGGATCTGGATCTGTGCCAAGGTTCCTTTTTCTAGGCTTTGAATTATGGATTTCTTGTTACTATAAGTTACCTTTTAAAAGGACTCTACCTTTCAATTACTTGTTATTAAAAAAAAAACATACCTCTTCACCACTCAGCTGTGTGTCTCTTGACAAGAATGGTAAATGCAACTTGAATACTAACCAGCTCTCTAAGGTCCCTCTACCTTCTAGAGTCCTAACCCATGGCATTCTTCCAAGTAGGGTTTTGAAAAGAACAAAGTTACCACTCTTGAAGTCCAGGGCTGCAACGCTACTTATTGCTCTGCTTATTCCTCATATGATCCTGAACTCCACCTTCTCACGGTCCCTACAGCCAAGGCTGCCCTCAATCTTCACATCCCCAGCCAGACCTCTGTCTGTTAGTACAAGGTTTAGCAGCACACCTCTCCTCGTTTGGTCCTCTACCACCTGTGTCAGAAAGCTATCATCAATGCACTGCAGGAACCTCCTGGACTGTGTGTGCCTAGCTGTGTGGGCTTTCTAGAAAATATCAAGGTGAATTAAGTCCCCCATGTGAACCAGGGCATGTGATTTTAAGGTTACTTTTAACTGTCTGTTGAAGGCCTTATTGACTTCCTCTTCATGGTCTAGTGGCCTATAGTAAACACCCACAACAGTGTCACCTGTATTAGCTTGCCCCTTAATTCTTACCCATAAGCTTCCAACATGTTCTTCATTCCGTCCTAGGAAGAGCTTGACACATTCCAGTTGCTCTTGCACCTAAAGAGCAACTCCTCCACCTCGTCTTGCTGGTCGCTCTGTCCTGAATAGTATGTAGCCATCCATGACAACATTCCAGTCATGCAAGCTACCCCACTATGTCTCTATAATTGCAACAAGATCATGGCCCTGCGACTGCACCCAGATCTCTAGTTCTTCCTGTTTATTCCCCATACTGTTTGTGTTGCTGTGCAGGCATTTCAGAGACTTGATGAGTCTCATCATTTCAGGGAAATGATGAGGAGTATATGCTTGGAAGAAAGGTGAGATAAGGGAGCAGGAGACCTGCTTCTCAGAAGCAGTTATATTGCTTTAACTTTTCTCATGAAACCATATCCACAAACAGGGAAAAAACTCCTACTACTACTTCTGTAAATATGGACACATTGCATCACATCACACAAAGGGCTAGTTCTGTCATACTTATACTGTCCTATAAAAAAGTAAGAGACATTTTGGACTAGCACCAATCAAAGGCCAGTCATGCATTCAAGAATTTTATTCTTACAAATACTCATTATTAGTTTTGTTGTTCATGACAATAGACACAATAGGCTCTTATTTAAGTGTGAATGGTAGAAAATTATCTAACACTCAAAAAACTTCATGTGAAACACAGAACCATTAACAACTTCTGTTCCAAGAGTCAGAGGAACAAGGAAAAGGTCTGAAGGTTTGCCACATAAGCAGCACTTTTCCCACAGTGGGTATTGAACTTCCATGAGTACAAACTTAAAAACAGTAAAATTAAATGCACAAGCTCTGATATCAGAGCAACATATTGGTTCAATCAAAAAAGTCTAAGTGTGTTATTAACTTTGTTTTGCAATATATTTGCAGTCACAGCATTGTGAAACTTGTAGGAGAGAGAAGAGTAACTGCTGAGTAGTAAAAAGTACAAAATCTTGTGGGTGATTAACTGCCAAGCATTGACTTGATTTCATAGAGGGAGGTAATACTACAGATTGGGATTTGCAGATTTACCTTATTGAAGAAGATAGATTAAATAAAATGTTTTATTTAATCCATCATATCTAGTATTACAAACTGTGTAATTCCAAAAGTCCTGCTTCCTTTTTCTTCCATACTAGAACTGTGATCAGAAAATAGAGGGAACAAGAGAAATTTGTAGCACAACTCCTCTCAGCCCTAGGAACTGTAACTTCTTGCCATATCTTTTGAGCAGGAATCCAGACCAAACTGAGAACATAAGGTTATAGCTAGCAGTCTTTTATGTCAGACCTCCAGGACAGAAACTGTCCCATGTTACTGTTGTCCTCTGAGTTATTAGTGAGACCTCCCCAGGTGATGACTTCGGGGTGTGAAGAGGGGAATAAGACAAAAGCAAAAGTTCACCTATCCTAAAATGGAATTTGCCTTTTGGTTGAGCACTTGTGCTGTTGTCCAGCAGGCGGGAAGCAAGATTGCTTTGACTGGATAAGGAAGAAGAGTGCTTCCCTCAAATCTAGAGATAACAATGGATAAAGAAATCTTTTTTTTTTTTTTTCCATCCTAGTTCAAAGATTCATCCCTTAAAACCTTAGGAGAATATTTTCCTGCTTTTCCAAGGTTGCTCCAGCACTTTGCAGTTGACAATGTGTTATCATGTTGCTGAAGAGAAAGAATGAAAGAAAGGAACAGACTGATACAAGATGAGAGTGGGTGTGTGGTAAGGGTGTGGTTGCACCCGTATATGTGGTTCATCCCAAATTCCACAAAACTCTCTGTAGTGCTGGGAGGAGGTGAATGTGAATTATAGTCTACAGTTTTTTTCTAAAAGACAGCATGCAAAGAAAGAAGTAGAAGAATTTATTGGTATACATGTTGACTATGTATAATTTATTGATTTTTTGCATTATAATAATATTTTTAGGATTTAGCTGAAATGTGAGAGATCAGCATCTTGTTGTTTTGAATACTCTAAAAACACAGAGCAAGAGATAGTGCTTTCTTCACAAAGATAGAGGGAATGTATAAAGGAAAAAAATTCTATTTTAAAGGCAGGATTTGAGATATGGTGAATTAGTTAATTTGCTCATGATCACTCAAAATGTCAGTGGCAAGGCTTAGAAAGAAAACTGACTCTCCTTTCAGGTTCTAGTTACTTCTTAAGAAGTGTTTATTTATTTATCTAAAGCTGTATTAAAAGACAACTATGACTAGAATTCTTTAATATCAGGAAAGGTTCGGGAAGTGACCTAGGTAGATTAATATTAATGGCTTTTCTGAAGAACTGAAGTGCCAACAGTGTCAGAATGATTATTATTATAGAAATATCTTATACTATTAAGTCTTTTTTTTTTTAAACTGTGGCTATTATTAAAAATTGAATACAGAGAACTTTGCTAAATGTAGAAGGAGAGATGCATGCTAGGCCAAAATCTGCTTCCATTAACTACCAGCCACATGCCAGTGTCTTCCTGTTATCAGAGTGACATCACAGAGATGGGAAGTGAGCAAGTTTAATCACTTGCACATCATTAGTTTAGTAATAGTTTCCTTTAAAGGTGCCTTTGAGAAGCACTTAATTTAGTGTCATATGAAGCACTATTCATCAGTGTGTCCTCGGGTTTCTTACACACAGCACACCACATAAAAGGCAGTCCAGATTTCATATTTAAAAAATGAGTAGTGTGACAGGAGTAATCATTATCTTATCCACATTGATCTGTGTGCTGGTAAAGACTTCCTATTAAGTCTTGAAGAGAGGCTCGCAGCTTTTATGGCTATGAAGCTTCTGGCAAGTGCGGCAATGAAGTAAGCTAAAAACTTTAAAAAACTAAATGATCTCTCAAAACCCTGTAGGGTTTTGCTGCTTGCTCAGGACGGACAATGTATTATGCCAGAGATTTGTGCACATCCTCATACTGCACAGAGAGATGATGACAGCATAGAAACAGGACATAAAGAATTCAAAACACTACTGATCCAATTATTAATATTTTTAGTTTCAGACCAGATTTGAGCTATATATCTGCAGAGTACATCACTAATGAAATGCAGCCTCCTCTGGGATGGAAGCTTTTAGTCAGCTGATGGGCACAGCAGGCTGCCAGAAGGAGAGGGGAGAGAAAATGCAGTTTTAGTACATCATGGAAAGCCCCTGCTGCTGAAGAAAGTAAAATGGTATCTTTAGGAGCTAAGCCACACTCAGAGTAGGGTAAATTGGGAGTAACTATCAGAAATTCAATGGAATAATAACAGTCGTGAGCGAAAATAATCAGGAAACTACGTTCATCGAGAGCAGAAAAGGTCTCGTCTTCTGCCCACTGTGATTTCTTACTCTCTGTTTTCAACTGTTTTTCATTTTCAAATGTTGTTTTGTTAACAACAACGAAAAGTGTCCTTTCCAGACTACAAAGTTATTGTATGTCTAGATGAAGCAATGGAACACGCTGCAAAGAAGCTTAATCCAAGTAAAGATCAAAATTAACAAATTCCCACAGAATGAAATGCAGACTTGCTAGTTTGGATCTGGAAGAAACATAATCATGCTGAATCAGTGCTGTGAACAAGTTAATAAGCACTGAGTCTGGGAGAAGCTTATTAGTTTGACTGCAGCACATGCTTACCTAGGGTACTGCACCTGGACTTAAGATGGCACAGACTGACCTGTTTTGTGTGTCTTAGTATCATCTTCTCTTTCCTCTTGGTTTCAGCATTGAAATAGACTGAGCTTGCACTTGCCTGTGTTAATCTGAGGCTTTCCCATAACTGCCCTGGAGGTGGCCTGGAAAATTGCTCCTTACTCCAAGTTCTTAATTTGGATTCCTGCCTGCATTTGAGCCTCTGTACTCCTCTGGTCTTGTGGAGATGGGCTCTTGATGGACTGCTGGCTCCTGGGATGGGTCTGGAACCAGCCAGGGCAGGATGTTATTTGTGCTCCCACTGCTGCTGTTGTCTCCCTGTGCTCCTCTGTGGGTATGTGGATGAGCTGTTTATTATACAGTCTGACGGATTTGAACCCTAGCCTTCCATCTTCAGATAGCATGCCTTAAAGTATATTACCAGTTCTGGAATACACTTCTTTCACCATTTTCTGAAAATATGATTCTGTTATATAACATTTTCCAGATATTAATTGAATGAGCCAGGAAGACTAAACTGCATAATAAATGACTGCTCACCTCAAAGCTCTGAGTTCTAGTTCCTCCTCTGCTTAATGTCTGATGCTTTCTGAGGAAGGACAGGCTGACGTTCCAGCCTGTAACAAAGAACAGGCATGGGGCTAGTGCCTGCAAATCTGCTTCTTTTTCCTCCTTCTTGTGCAAGATGTGTGGTGTGGTTTCCAGTTGCCTTCATCTTCTAGTTCAGCCTCAGGACATGACAGAAGCAGGGGTTAAAAAAAGACTAGTTTAAGAAATCTGCTGGGTGTTTAACAATTCAGTATCCCTGTTTTTATATATATGTGTCTGCATGTATGCTTAGCCACAGAAATCCAGGTGCCATTTCACCACTAAAGATTTGTACCCAATAAGGAATGGCTGCTGGTTTTTTAATCATTCCAGCTATTATTTGAAGATTTTTTCCAGTAACTTGGATTTTTTAATATTACTGAACTTCATGAGTGAAATTTATCTGTTGTTAATTCTGGCAGGATTACAATAAACAGTTAGAACATCAGCAAAACACTAAGAATAAAAGCAAATGAAAAGGAAAACATGACAGTTTCCCCTTTAAAAAAAAAAAAAGAAAAATTAAATAATTCAAAATAGATGGGTAGATTATATTTTACAATATAATACACAAACTTGCTACTTGTCCATCATTGTATTGTAGAAAGAAGCAATGGGAGATATGTAACACTTCAAAGTCTCAGTGTCAGTCACGGATTTTGCTTTACCAAATTCAATGCAGTTTTGCATTGTTACAGCCACCGAGTTTCTAATCAGGAGTAGTTATAAATTATTATGTGGGGTTTTTCTTTGGACAAAATTGATTTATGAAAACAGAAAAAAGAAAAAGATCAATTGACAAAACTCATGTTTTGCTTTATCTTAGAGAAATTATCAAACCATTATATTTTTACATTTCAAACTGAGGAATTATTTTACCTGAGCACAGCATCTTGAGAATTTTTAGCTAATTATTGCAGAATGAAAGCAATACTGAAATGAAATATTTGGAAGAAGCAAAAGTTGATGGAATTACCTGAGGTATTAATATTTCTAGATTTTCTAGATTTTTACTTTTTATCCTCATGGAACAACTTGAAGTTCAAAACAATTCCCCCAAATGGAAAACACACTTTATATCCAGCTATTGATTGATGGCAGTCCTGGAGGGAAAATAGGATGTTAAAAGCAAAGCATGGGAGAGTTAGAATATAATTTTTTTTCAGTTCTTATGAATTCGGAAATAGAGACATATATCAAATTCAAGTCAGCCAAAGTCGACAGAAAGACTAATTAGCATGAATATGCTTTGGATCAGATCCTATATGCTTAGAACATGATGATAAAATAGGCCTAAGATGGCAACATATTATCTTGTGAAGCTTCATGTTATTTATGAGGGCAAGAAATATGTTTTGTCAGATTTTTATTAAGTTTTTTCTTTACTTTATAAGCTTACAAAAACAATGATAACAGATGATACATTTTTTTTAAATACTAGTGAATCCAATCTTCATGAAATTGAAAGGAAAATCTTCTCTTCCTGGAGACCAAATCTTGGATATTTTAACCCGATGAAGTTAAGAATTGGTTTTGGATGTGTGTAGATTTCTAAAAGGAACTATGTTGTTTATTGTACTTGTAGCACCACAAATGAGTCTTTTATACCTATGCAGGTACAAGAAAATGCAATGGACAGTTCTCTTCTCTTCCAATTTTCATTTGTCATTTAAAAATATTTTTCTCTTTAAAGTAGGCATGAATTAAAGCAACATTTGTGTTTGTCCTGGTTCAGACAGGACAGGGTTAATTTGGTGCAGATATTCGATACCATGATGACTTCACGCCCTGGAGGCTAGTTCTGGGGGAGGACAGATGGGGCAGTTCAGCTTCAGCGTTAGGAGAGTGAGCACGTGTGTGTATTCAGTTCGTTTCTTTTATCTCTGGTATTGCCTTTTTCTGTGTATTACCTTTTTTTTTTTCCTTAATATTGTTGCTACAGAAGTTTCTTACGTGTTTTTATATTAAACCTCCCTTATCTCAACTCAAAAAGGGCATTTTAAAACCTTTTCTTCTTTCCCTGTCTGTGGCTGTGGCAAGGGGGAGGGGGCGGGGAAGGATCGGCAGTGCCAGCCACGAGGGTGGCTTCTGCAAAGCCCTGCTGCCATTTTACTAAACCACCACAGTGTTAAATTATCCTAAGATAATAATGATTTGCTTCAAAAATGAACCAAATCCCTCTGTCCTTCACATCTCCACAAACTGCTGATAATCCTGTTACATTGCTCCAGTACTTCAAAGACTGAGAAATTTCACAATGTTGAGTGCAAAATCAGAGTTGTTTTAGCTGAGCTAAGGTTTCTTTAATGGCCTTAGATAGGGTAATTTTTTCTAGAGCAACATGTGCATCATAGAAAACATATATGCTAGTCCCTTGTAGACTGCTACATGCCCAGTCAGAGCATACGCTTCCAGACCTGCTTTTAAGTGCAATTTCCATTATATGAACTTCAAATATATGCCCTAATAATTTCACATTGAAGGACATTTTGTTGCTCCTATTCCTTTTAACTTCTCTAATTTCAAAAGAGTCAAGGAAAAGATAGATTTCACAAGTAGAGCTCTTACTAAACAAATATTGTCTCTATAGGAAAAGACAATTTAATTTTCTGTTAACATATGAGAAAATAAAAAATTAAATTAGAATCATAGAATAATGGATACATAGACTCATAGAATGTTTTGAGTTGGAAGAAACCTTCATCTTGGATGTCCTCATGCCGCAAGTGCAGGACAACCAGGGGATCAGGCCCAGCCAGCATGGGTTCCTGAAGAACAGGTCCTGTATGACCAACCTGATCTCCTTCTATGATCAAGTGACCCACCTAGTGGATGAGGGCAAGGTGGTGGATGTTGTCTACCTCGACCTCAGTAAGGCATTTGACACCGTCTCCCACAGCATCTTGTTGAACAAGCTGGCAGCTCATGGTGTAGACAGGTGGACTCTTTACTGGGTTAAAAACTAGCTGGATGGCTGAGCCCAGAGAGTTGTGGTGAATGGAGTTAAATCCAGCTGGCAGCAGCTCACAAGCTGGGTCCCCAGTGGCTCAGTTCTAGGGCCAGTCTTGTTCAATATCTTTATCGATGACCTGGATGAGGGGATTGAGTGCTCCCTCAGTAAATTTGCAGATGATCCAAAATTAGAGCGGGAGTGTCCCAAGTAACTAATGAAAGAACAAGATGTAATAGCCTCAAGTTGTGCCAGGGGAGGTTTAGATTGGATAACAGGAGGAAGTTCTTCACTGAATGAGAGGTTAGGCTTTGGAACAGGCTTCCCAGGGAAGTTGTGGAGTCACCATCCCTGGAGGTGTTCAAAAAACGGGTAGGTGTGGTGCTTCGAGACATGTTCTAGGGGTTAGGGAGATGTTTGAAGAAGGCTGGACTAGGGGATCCTAGAGGGTCTTTTCCAGCCTCAATGATTCTATGATTCTATGAAACGTAACTAATCCATTAGAAGCCTGTAAAATCACAATTAAGACACACTAGCATCTGTGAAGTGCACTCTTTCTTCCTTAACGCTGACATTCCAGTCCAAGAAGTGCACATTTTTTCAGTTTCAGTTCACACAGCAGTGTCTAGAAACATTTATCCATTTGGAATATCTGATAGATTTTTGGACAATAAATCACAATTACTCATAACAAAGCAACGACAGATCCTCTGTCTTGGTTATTTTTATGCTTTTGGTTGGTTCTTTATTTACCTGCTTCTTCACTTATCAAAGGTAGTAGTGAAGGAATTTCATACTGTCTAGAGAAACACAGCCAAGGGACTGTTCTCAATCAAATAATTTAGACTCAGTTTGCAAAGCACCGACAGCAAAGCTCAGAGAAGTTCAGTTTCTGTCCTGGCCTGTGGCTATCGACAGCATCTATGCCAGTCATCTTCTTCTCATAGACTCAGATGGACGGGGGAAAGGAACTGTCACAGCAAGAGTGGCTTGAATGAACCTTTGTGTATTTTGATATTGAGACAGTGAGAGATGTCCATTGAAGTGTTATTGCTCATTGAAGTTTCACTGCTCATTCAGTTCATTTGTGTTCTCTTCCAGTTTGATAAAACTTCTATTAAAAGGCAAAGTAGCTCTTGATATGTTCTCTCACAATTTCCTCACCCAAGAAAGATTGAAACAAGATATAATGTAGTCTATCATAGATTATTTATATTTTGCTATATAGTTTCTCTGAGCAAAGTAAGATACTCTACTGTAGAACAGTAGTCATCTTTTGGTATTTCATCAGATACAACATTTGTAATCTCTCACTTCATATAAGCACATGGGATCAAAATCACACACTAATATTTGAAATTCTTAATTACTAACTTTCTTTTTATGCTTTTCAGCATCAGTGAAATTATAGTTAAGATAGGAATCATCTGAATTCCCTTTGACAGAAGCAATGAGGATGACATATTATCAGAGATTCTGTTTGGTAACTAGAATTGCCACTTGAAAATACAGTAGGAAATGGCATTTGGAAGATGATAAAATTAAGTACCATCCTAAATAGTTAAGGAAAATTTAGTTGTTTCTTTAGATTAAAAAACTGAATACATTTTGCTGTTTCAAAATGGTTTATTTCCATGTTTATTTTTTTTTCTAATTATCTACAATTAAAAACGAAAATTCAGTCATTATGTTTAAGTGAGAGCTTTCAAACTTTTCAAGATAGTTTTGTAGGAAGCAATTCAACAAACCTGACTCACTAATAAATATTATTTTTCTTCCAGTGAGCCTGAAGTATTTATTTGTTGTTTTCACTTCATTTTTGTCATATCATACTTTACAAAAAAAATATTTAAAAGTGCTAGCTGTACGTTTTTCTATTTTAATAGCCTGAAAAGTAGATGCTTGAACATGCTTAAGGCATGATGTAAAATTCTTAAAACAAATGTATATTATATTATATTTTTATTACATATAAGAAACTATGTCCTGCTACAACTAGAAAAAACTATTGGCTATTATTGTCATACCAAATATACATTTCTCTTTTCTAGTCTGCTCTGTGAAATGTACACCAATATTTCTCTTTTTACTTATATATATTTGTATATTTATATTTAATTTATGATTACATATATTTATTGTACTCTAGCATTCTACTTATGTACAATGAGTTGTAATTTCATGTCTTTAGATGACTGATGTTAAGACTCTTCTGAAGTAACTTCGGTTTCTTAATTTGTTCATGTTATATTTTTACATGTTTCTTCTAGGAAATTTGATGAGATAGTATATTTACCATTGCTATTTTTCCAGTAACAGAGTTTGTAAATTTTCATATACAACTTGCTTTATATACTTTTTAGCAGTAGTTTGAAATGTAAACATTCCATTATATAGACATGATAGTTTAGTATAGGCATCTTTCTTTTCTTAACCTGCATTATTTGTTTATTTTTATTTTTACTGCAGGTTATATTTCTGTTCAATTATTATTTTTTCCTGACTGCCTCGTGGTTTATATGGGTATCAAATTTTATTGGAGTGGCTTTCAGATTATTGGTGTGAAAGATTTATGGGATTTGCTCAGTTCTATACTTTCTGAAGTATCTTTTGCTTTCCTCTTTATTGCAATTCTGGCTGTGCCTCCAGACCATATGTTCTGAGACTCCTCAAATTACTTTTTTTTTTGGTTGCAAATCTCATTACTCTTCTCATTTATTCCTGTTTTCCATTTTCTTGGGAAACTCACTTTGCTGACAAATTATCAGAGATCTGCAAGGCAAAATAATTAGTACTTGTATAATATTTTAAGAAGGCCAGGAGAAAAACAGTAGTCCCTCTCAGTAGTTTTATTAATCCCCTCTAATAAATAGTTTCTGTTCAGGTGTAATTTTTATGTATCTTGAAGAACCTTTTAAAATTGATTATACAACTCTTGAACAGTTCCTTTTCTTCACCTCAGTATAAAATTCAGTGAAATGCTTGATATTCAGCGTTAGCAATATTTTATGATGGATAATAGTTTTATATCTCAAGTTTGGATCATCTATTTAAAGATAAGTGAATTCTGGGTAAAGAAAGACTGATAAAATGGCAACTTTATACTCCATAACAACAATATTCTACCCACAATACACAGAGCTCAATTTATGGCACAGGGGCAGAAATGGCTTTTGTTTATAAATTACTAGTGGGGGGTTTGTAACACCTTTTCTACCATATGAACTACTGGGTCAAAGTAATAACCTGAAGTCAGTAAATTTGCTTTTGTGAACGTATTTTTCTGAAAATATAATTAAGAACAGAATTCTCTTAATATTTAATGCTATGATTGAAAGTAGGACACCTAATAGGGGTATAGGTTCCTTGGTGCATGGACAGAATTTTGCAGATGATGGCTTAAGTGACTCAAAAAGTCATAGAATAACGTAATAGCTTTGGCTGCCCACTTCCCTGGACAGCCAGTTCCATTTCTTTACAACCCTGTCGGTGAAGAAATTTTTCTGATTATCCGACCTAAACCTTCCCTGATACAACTTGAGGCCATTTCCTCTTGTTCTATCACTTCTTACATGGGAGAACAGTCTGACCCCACCCCGCTCACTACAACCTCCTTTCAGGTATGTGTAGAAATCAATAAGGTCTCCCCTCAGCCTCCTTTTCTTCAGGCTAAACAACCCCAGTTCCCTCAGCCGCTCCTCAAAGGACTTGTTTTCTAGACCCCGCACCAGCTTCATTGCCCTCTTTTGGACACACTCCAGCACCTCAATGTCTCTCTTATATTGAGGTGCCTCAAACTGAACCCAGTATTTGACGTTTGGCCTCACTGGTACCGAATACAGGGTATGATCATTTCCCTGGTCCTGCTGGCCACACACTGATAGAAGCCAAGGATGCTGTTGGCCTTCTTCGCCACCTGGACACACTGCTGGCTCTTACTCAGCCACTGATGATCAACACTCTCAGGTCCTTTTCTGCTAATCTTCACTAATCTTTTGGACATAGGCAACAAAGAAAAAGGACAAAGCGTATTAATTACTATTGCAACAATTTGGCTAGCGAGAAGCATCTATCTGAGGGTCCTTCAGACTCTTATGTATCTAAAAGTCTTTCAGGTACCTCCATCTCCTCAGCAACAACTTCCTAGCCCAGACAGGCACCTCAGGTTGCAAACCTTGCTGTATACTGATTGCAGGGAGTATAAACTCATGTGCTAATGTAACTGTTTAAAGGTACAACTGGTCCCTGAAATACAAGAGCAGAGAAAGAGGCTCACCAGCAGAGCTTCTGTAAGCCACCTTGCTAGCAGACAGTGCTGAGAAAGAAAATGAAATCATGCCATAAGTAGGGATCACCCTACTCACACTGAGCTGAGGTACAAATAAGTACAGCTTTTTGTGTGATAACTTAGATAAATAAACGTAAATTTATATTGACATTGATTTCAATAATGTTATATATAGAACAGTCTAACCCAAAAGGATGCCCCCCAAAAACCCCAGACCCAAACAAATCAAGCATTAATTTAGCATTATCTAAGATTCATAGTTTAGAGATGAAAAAAACAGTATATAAACTAAAAATGTATGCTCTGTAACTCCTTTAAAGTTGAGAATTTCAGCATTAGATACGTGGCATAAAATCTCATGTCACTTATTTATAGTCTTTTTTCCAAAGTTTTGCATTATAGTATATACTAAAAATATATATAAATATATATATTAAAATATATATATATATATTTTATATATAGTCACATAAAACGGCCACATACTTTGATATACTAGGGGAACCTTGTTCTCACACATATTTTCAATTCCTTCTTTTTTTAAAATACAGTTATTTATTTTTTCAAGCTCCCAGCAGAACCAGAACAGTTTTTAGTTTATGATTTGAAATAAATTCTTGAAACTAAAAGTCATTACAACATTTTTAAAATAAAAAACCTAATAGTGTAGATTTAGCTTTAAAAAGGAAAATATACTTTCAAAAACTGTCCCAAAGGAGTCATACATACTTCCATTTTTATTTTCCCTTTTTTTGTTGTTTAATAAAAGTTTCATAGTTCTATGTTCAAGAAATCTATTTATTTCTACTGTATAAGTGGTTTCATTTTGTGGTTGTTCAGTTCGTGTCAGGAGCTGAGCCACGTGCCACTGCCGCTGCCCCCCCACCTTAGACAAAGGGAAATGCAGGAGTGACTGAGAATGCCTTTTTGGGTTGAGATAAGGCAAGTTTAATACAATGACACACAAGAAACAATCGCAGTAACAACAGCAATCACAATGGTGAGAAAAACAATATACAAAATAAGTGGTACCATGTGGACAAGCAGATGGAGCTGAGTGGACCAGCCACACGTGCACGAGTTGCACCACGGAACCGGAACTGGTGCCAGGGCATGATGTCAGCATGGTATGGAATAGCCCGGCTGCACCAAATTAACCCTGTCCTGGCTGAACCAGGACACATTTAAATCTTTCTATCATATGGCTCACATTAGAAAAATCCACCTGTTAGTGAGTTTTGTCTTTGATAATTTTTGGAAATTCTGCAATCTAAACTCTCTCTTGCTGTCACAGTAGCCAGATCACTTTCCTTATATCTTCTCAACCATAATAAATAAAAGTGAAATTATTCCAAAGAATATGACAAAAGCACAAAGTCTCAGGAGACCTAAGTTCAGTCTAAGAGGAATAGATATATTATTTTTGAGAGGAGATGAAGAGACGTATCAACAACACTCCCAGGACACAATGTGCCACTATGAAAGGAGAGAATTATTGGGATAGTTTTTAAAAGAGATGCCCTACATACCTAGATCACTGGCTGAAGATCACTCTCAGATGCATTACCTTCCTCAAGACAAAATTCACAACAAATATTCAGAAAAGATTATTTTTTTTATCAAAATAACTGAAAATAAATGCTGCAAGTTAAAAGTCAGGATGTAAAATATCCAACTATACATGTATATATTTGCATAAGTTATTAACATATTTTATGCCAATAGTGAATGAATCGAGATCATTATGGAGATAGCTCCTTATTAAAACTCTCACTTTTAAATCTGAAGGAAAACCTTGCTTGATTGTACATGAATTACAGTGGATTGTAATTAAACTCATTTTCTAATTTCATTTGATATGCAAAGGTTTTCATCATCCTCTGCAGTCCCCTGGTTTAATACTTATTTCCTAATGTAGAAAAAGAGCCAGTAGAAGAAATGAGGGGAGAAAAGACTGTAGAATAGAGTGGGAATGCTGTCATTTCAAGCATCTTTACTGAAATAATTATATAAAAACAATCAGTCTCTAAATATCAACATTTCATAATGCAAGAATATTTTAAGATGCTCTAACTCTTTTAGTTTAGTAAGATGAAGACTTATATGGATTTACTGAATATTAAACACACAAAAAAACCACCAAAAATACCTTCCTCAACACTCAGTGTTTATGAAAGAGTGTTTCCGTTCTTTTTCAACAGAAACACACAGTACTCATTGTTCTTTACCTGAAGGACATTAGGGACAACATCTTATTTTTATCAGGTATCTTACTAAGCCTTGATTGTTATTTGTTACAACATCCCAATATGCTACTCACATGCAAGTATCTTACAAACTGTGTTACTTGAATCAGTGTCCAGGAAGATATCTCATCTGCCTATGGGGAAAATAAGGCATGGCAACTGGAAAGTGTCACTGTAGCAGGAAAGCAATACTGCAGGCTACGTAAACTGTCATTAAGTTTATCATGGGTAATGACAGCAAGAACATCAAGACAACATCGTTTTCACAATAGAGTATGGACTTTTCAGAGGAAGCTTATGATTCCCAAATGGGCTTCTGCCAGTTTTTGAGATAATTACTTCAAGTGTGTCTTTGTATGCTGCAATCAAAGCTGACATAAAAGCTAACTTATCCAAATAGATATGTCTTCAATGAGTAAAGTTAGGAATAGTTGCAATAATGCAACTATCATTGAACATAAATGTTTAAACAAAGATAAGCAAAACAAGTATTCTTACAGAACAGTTTTTGTGGGCTACACTTGCCAAAATGCAATGCCTTGAGGATCCCTCTGATGCAGAGAAGAATATCTGTAATCCCAGAAGGACACTGAAAGCCTCTTTAGAGTGGAACAAGAGCAAATTTGCAAAGGGAAACACCTAATGCTGAGGACCTGATGTTTACATTATAAGTGGTTTGTAGAGTTTTAATACCTGTGTGATCTTATATATGGAATGCCCATAAGTAAGTGTTAAGCATTAAGTGCGCCCTTGCATCTTGTAGTTCTATTTTAATCTTGAAGCAAACAAATTCACAAGCTTTAAGATTGTAATGTGAAATATAGCATGTGGGAGTGACTGGGCAATTTCTTTCAGAAAATCAGTTCTAATGTGAGCTAAAATACACCCAAGAATTGCTGTGAAATTTTCTTTATAAGAAAAAAACAAATTACTCCCAAAGTAGAAAAAAAAAGAGATGCAATAAGTCAAATTCAAATATTTGTGCATAGGAATTAGTTCCTTTCCAAAAATAATAAGGACGTGTGATGGATCAACAAACCACTGCAATGGAAGATGTCTCAGAAGAGATGGGCAAAAGCAACGTGCTTGGAAGATCATGTAAGATCATAGGGAATGACTGACTGTTGCGAAGAAAGTTGAACTTATCTCAATACCAAGGGAAGCAATGGATAGCCTTTGTGTTAGATAAATGACTGCATCAGTAGATCAACTGTTTATATCAGATCAGTGTGTCAACTGGTTGTGTAAATGACCTTCCCAGAGCTAATTAACACGGTGTACTGTCTTCCTTGGGTTGGTCAGACCAGCATGGTGAAAGTGTAAATGTGGCTTAGCCCAATATAGGTATAAAAATGGAAAAACAAACAACATGACCTTTGAAGACAGCAATGGACTTGAGCTGGCTTCAACACATTATTCCTTGCTAGTGATTGGGGGTGCCCAGCATCACGATGGTGAGCATGAAGAAAGACTGATAATGGAAATGATATTTGTATTGTGATTCAGCTGTATGCAGCAATTGCTATGTCGTGCTTGTATTGTGATTTCAGTACATTGCTTGCATCACTCTGTTAAATCAAAATCCTGTGTAATGGTAAGTAGATTTGGCATAACACATTAAACACTCTGCATACAAAGCAAGACTTCTTGGAAAGAAGCTGGACAGACAGTATTGGACTTTGACAGGAGGACATAAAGCTTACAAGGTGTTATTTTTATTCCTCTGCTTGATATGAATCTGAATTCTATCAGGGTATCTTCAATAAGCCCAAAACAGAGAAAGCCATATCTGTTCTGATTTGAACCTGTTACAATTTTTTCTTGTAGCATTACCCTCAATTTGATCATTTGCATATCTAAAATAATTGCGGTTTGGATTTAAATTTAACAGGTACTTTTAAAAAGTACAATTATACACACATAGTGCTGCACTAGTATATTATCATCATCAATGAAAGGGTTCATTTACATAAACAGCATGAAAGTCAAAGGCACTCACAGGAACACTGTAATGAAAAAAATATAACCACCTCAACTGCTAGTAGGAGTAAAGCTTTGTCACAGGAACAGCCTCACTAAACCCAGTAAGGTTTCATTTTATTCATCCACATGTCATCTAGATGAAAATTTTCAGTGGTTACAGCAGATAATATCTAATACTAACCTGTGAATTCTGACAACTTTTTTTTCAGAATGCATTTGACTTTTAAAGATGTTAAATCCAAGAAATAAAGTAATTAATTACATGATTTTCTTCTACTCTGGTTAATTACATACATACATTAATCAACTCACTGTACGTTTTCTGTTAAAAACTCTTAAAAATGGCTGGCAGAAAATTTACTGTGGAAATGTTCCCATCAACTATTATTGCGCATCATATTCACATTCTGACATAGTTATGTAAGATATGTAGAAGATTTTTTAAATTATCACGTCAGGAAAATGGGCCATCTATTCCATTTTTCCTTATCCAGGGGAGGGCAGTAGGGAAAGTACATGGGAACATGGCAAGTGCAGAATTGTCCTTACACTGGACATTTTTCACATCTACAGGTCATTAGGGATTGCAGAACTAGAGACTGCATTTGGAATGCTACAATTAACAGGCACTAATAAGTTGTCTTATCTATTTTGAAGTAATTTTTACCTAAAATTACAGGTTGTGTGGAAAAACACTTTTTTCTCTCTTAAGCTTGCTAACTGATACTTTCATTGAGCGGACTTCTGGTGATTAATTGCTCTCTATTTATCTTCTTAATACCATCCATATCTGTGTAGGTCTTATTCTGTTGCCCTCTCATCTATTACTTTTTCAGGCTGGTGAATTCCATTACATTACTCCTTCCTGATTCCACCCTGAAACATTTTTGTTTATTTTCCCTGTCCTGTCCTCCTGTATCCGAATATCTGTTCTGTATGTCAGAGTGTCCGAAGCCATTTTCTGTGGTGTGTGGTAGATCCATATCTAATGAAGAGACAGTGCAAGGCAGAGCAATAAGGCCAATGAACCATTATAACAGCTTCCTCTGAGCAAATCTTCAGTTGTTTAATATTAATGTCACAATGTGGGAGATTGGACATAAAGACTGTTTATTAGCGTAAAGTTTATATATTCACTACATAAAAATGCAGACAAACCAAGATATTCACCACAAAAGGCACTAAAGAAATGTAATGAACACAGGAATGTAAGTCTTAAAAGCTTTCTGTCATTGTTACCACAAAAAAGTCCTTCCACGATCTGTGGAACCATCACCACATGTTTGATGAATGTTTAAGATGCATGGATTTGCATTGTGGATTCTTGCATTTCATAGGCAGTCCTTTTCTTTATAATGCACATTGAAAGAAAGGGGGTTCTCTGCTGTGAATAAAAGCCTTTTTAGCCCAATCTTTTCTGGTGCTCATTCATTGCAATTTTATTGTTAATGCTTTCACTTTTCAAATAACTCAGTATTTGTTCAATAAAAGAAATTTTCTAAAGCTTCTACCAGTCATACATGCTCACGGAAATAGGTATATGTTCCACATAGTTTCCCACAGAAATGGGATTTTTAAAATTCTTTTCAAGATTGTCACTTTGATCCAAAGCCTTTGTATAATTAATTTGTCTTCTTGTGATATGCCTTATCATCTTCAATTAGGTCATTCATATGAACTTTGTTGATTTTTGATTGTATGGCAGTAATAATAGTAATAATCCCCAAAGTTTTTACCTTTCAGAGTGTCTTCAGGTCTTGTTCTTCTACAGATTAACATCATCATCTTTAAAACATTTCATTAATGAAGATTTCATACTCTTTTCCTATTTCATACAACCTATTACCCAAAGCTGTTAGAGCTTCTTGAGAGACAAAGTAACTGGAATATCTAAAGTTACTGATTAACCTGAGTTTTATTTTATAGATATCCTAGAAATATTTCCACTTTGTACTCATTGCCAGGTTCAGTAGAGAATTTTAAAGGAGAAGGTAACAGTGTATACATTCACACTGCATCTTTGTTGACTGAAAATATCTCTTACACTATTTCTACTTTTACAGGTAATTATGCTTGTGGCATAGCCAGTAATGAGATTTGGTGGAAAGCTCACTTGGAACACCACTCATGCATAACTTGTCCTAAGCCATGGCATAAAATGTTTTAAAGACAACAATCAATCTAACAAGTTTTAATACCTCTCTGATTACGTTATTGGGATTTATACAGGAGTTTTTGTACACCTCCTCTTTCTGAATCTAGCCACTTGGAAACTTTTGTCCCATTTTCCTTTAAATTCTAAAGTCACTTTAGCTTGACCTTCCTTGCATGTCATGCCAAAGAAATAAAATCACCTTAAAGATACATAAAAGCAAATCAGATACAAGAACAATAACTATGTAGTATAGCTTATTTAAATATGCTGCTAACAAGCAACTCTTCCATTGTCCAGCTGTAACTTATATACTTATGCTTAATGCTTATTATTGTCTTCCTCAAGAGTTCTAATGTACATTATTGAAAATGCATAGAAAGCTAGATAATAAAGCTAAATTTTATAGTACAAAAATATCTGGCTTCTAAAAAGGTTTATTTGAAGAAAGCACAATCAAAGCGTTATTGAGGCAGAGTCCAGAGTATTCTGCTTATAAAATTATTCATTGCCATTGTGAAACTTCTGCTTATAAAGGAAATGATCCTTCCCTATGAGCTAGATCAGGAGGGAATAATTTCTTTTTTCTGTCTGGATGCAGAATCTCAGACAGGATGAGTTGTTGGTTCTGATTTTATTCGTAGCATGAAAAAGAAATAATAACATTAAATGCTTATAAACATTTTAATCAAAGTGTTTTACAAAGGAAATCCAAATTGTTTGTTTTATACCCTTGCTGTAAAAATGAACATTTCTTTTCAAAGAGACTTACTTTTCACAAACTCTTTGAAGCCTAGGGTTAGAGTTGGGAGCCAAGCCAACTGTACACTCTTGTCAGCTGGCAAACACTTTCTTACTGACATGTTGAGTACTAAAGATGTACTAATTGTCTTCAACTTAATTACATGACATGCACTGAATTGAAGGCAGTGTATTTCAAGGGTTAGATATGTTTATAAGAAATTTCTGCTAATTGAAGTATGACTGCAAAATCTTTTTCTATTTTTTACTGAACTATGCTTTTATTGCAAATACTCTATATAAACATATTTATCTTATTTTTCTTTGTACTAGGACCTTTATAAATTGTTTTATATCTAATAGCAGATTAAGTTAGGGGGAGAAACAGCTTAAAACCTCTGAAGTCTTTCTGTGAAGAATTTGATTCATTAAATTATTATTCATGTAATCAAACTGTTATTTTTAATAAAAGTTAAGAACTCACACGGTGCACTCATTCACTCTCACCTTCCCTTGTGGTTGCCCAGTTGGAGCTGCAGTTGGGGACCAAGCCCAGCTGTTTCCTGTGGAGAAGGGAGCCATACTGATGGCTTTTAGGCAGGAGTTTGGGCAATCCTTCAGAGGGATGTTTGTTTCATCTGGTGTTTATGTAATGCCATAGTCTTCCTCTGCACATAGCAGCTATTGCACTCTTGGATGTGCCCTGAGTTCCACAACCTCTTGTTGATGCCAAGTGTGTTCTAGTTGCTTTGTACACATTTAGAAAACTTGTGGTGTCCAGACGTTACCAATTCTTGCAGATCCAGCAGGACTCCTGGTTGTAAGATCTTGTCCGTAAGCTTGTATACACTCCCTACTCAACACATAGCTTTCTTCTTTTCAGGCTTTTGTTGTTTGGTAAATGTTTCTCTATCCAAACCTGTTGAAACTTATGAAAGTTTTTAATACAAACTGATATAAAGGGGGCCTTTCCAACAGGATCAATCCTACATCTTTCTAGTCTTTTTATCTTTTATAAAATTTCATAAGACACTTCTTCAGTTCAGAGTAGTTCTGTCAGAGTACTTACTAGTAGATTCTCTAAGTTGTCTTCTAATTCAGTTGCCTACATTTCTTTCCTGCTTCCCACACCTGCATATGACTCTAAATAATTCCTCCAAGACTTAGATGCAAATATCCTTCGAATATTATTCAATTTCTTCCTAGATGTCTCTTACCTTTAACAAAGCCAATGAACACACACTCCTTTCTTTCAAATTTCATAATATTCCCTGCAATCTCACTTTTTACTGCATCTCTTCATGTTGTAGGTAACTGCAAAATCATGAATTATAAGCAGTGGACAGAAAATGGTAGGTGGCACCCCAAAAATCATTTACTCACCATCTCGTAACTTTTTGTTTCTTGACATAACTTATCTGCATCTCTCTACTTCCCTTTAACATACAAACTTACAACTTTCTCTCCTGTTTAGACACTGCATTTTTTTCCATGTTTCCAGCACCTCTTTCAACATGTATTGTTTCAGTGCATATTATTGTTAAGTATTGTTAAGTAACGTGGGATGTAGATAGAATAAGGCCATCCATTGCATGAGGAGATTCTGCGTAATAAGAGTGTAACCAAAAGTCAAAATATGGAGGTCTGATGTGTTACTCAACCCATCAGGAAACAATTAAAAGATTAAGACTCCCTATATCCCAGAAACACACCAAATAAAACTCTGTCTCTGGAATGTCCTATAAGCAAATTATGTTGATTTATATAAACTGATTGCAGTTTACTGTTAGTCTGTAGTGCACAGAAAATCATTAATACTAGTGTTTGCTCAAATTCAGAATATTTGAACAGTTCTATCACAGTTAAAATAAAACCATTGTTGCTGAAGAGAAGTAAGCTGAGCATTTTTTAAAAAATGCAGTAAAACGGATTTACTGCGCAAACAATATCTGTACAGATTTGCAAGAATAGTTTAGTTTAATTTGATGTGTTTGGAATATGACCATCATCAATGCTTCAGCAGCCATACATTGCAAAAATATGGCAGATATTAAATGTATTTATTGTTCTTTCATTCTGGTAATTCAAAAATATGATTCTCAGAAAAGAGCTCACTGTGAGGACAGTCATTGCAAGCTGTCAGGTATTTATCAAACAATAACACCTCATACTCAAGCACCTCAATAGCTCTTGCTATTAGGAATCTTTTAAAAATAATGAGATATTGTAGCTGTTGCAAGCACTAGAACTTGGAAGTCCATTATATGGGGAAGCTTCAGGATGAAAAAAGTGGAGGCATGAAAAGCATAATGGTTTTGAAGCGGTAATAGATTTTTATTTGCTCGGTTATATTGATCGAAAGAAACCAATGTAAAACTGTCACATTTGAGTTCCATGTTTTTAGGAAACTTTTAATTTAGATTTTCTTTTTTTCCTTTATAAATTGCTGCATGAAAACTGAGTACTTTTGTAAGTAACTGTCCTGGTTCGGACAGGGCAGGGTTAATTCCATGTGGCTATTCTATACCATTCCGACATCCTGCCCTGGAGCCA
>JAVSBS010012177.1:37892-69181 GCA_033124195.1 Coracias cyanogaster
GGGCCCTCGGTTCCTCTCAGGAGGGAGTTGCCAACTACAATTACCCTCCTTTTTTTCTTGTTAGAACTAGTCCTAATTTGTGGGGGAGACCAACTTATCTTGGGTGACTCCCCAAAACCAGAAGTGTATTTATTAATTTCGGCTCCTTCAAGTTCCATTTCTAGGCAACTAGTAAAGTTAACCCAGAAACTGCTATTTTAAATGCAACAACATTAAAGTAATGAAAACATTTTAGTCATGGAGCCAAAATTGTACAAGCTACGTATGTCAGGCATGTTGGATATAATTCAAGTGACACCTGCTTCTCAGAACTCTGTAATGGCAAAACACTGATTAGGTGAAATATACCCAGATGATCCTAGCAGGCAAACCATGTTGCAGAGGAAAAAAAAAAAAACAACTTTTTTTTCAGATGGGTTGTTTGTAGTTTTCAGCTGGTATAATCAGGGAATTGGGGTGGGAAGAGATGGAGTTTGCTTTCCGATTCTCACCAGCTAGTCAGTTTGACTTTGAGCAAGACTCACCACCAAGCCTTGAAGTAAGGAACATTATATGATATCATTTTGTCCCCTCTCCTGTAGCAGATTTGTGACATTTTAAGGAAGTTTAACTTAAATACAATAAAATACATCTAGTCAATTGCAAATCAAGACACATCTGCCCTTAACATCTGTAGCTGATCAGAGGAAGATCTTAATCATGAACCACTGTCAAAACAAAAGTGGTATATAATCGCCTTGTCAGCATTTTTTCATAGTAGTTATCTAACTTCAACCTTTGTGTATTGTTATATACATTTTCCTGAAAAAAAGTGGTCTCATCTATTTAGAGATGTGAAAATAAGCACAGACACAAAGCACCATTCACAATCTTTACAATAAGCTTCATGTATTTATCCCTCCACAATATACTATCAATTTTTTTCTTTGCCTCTGTTTGACATTTCTCCACAATTTTCTTAAAACAGCTAGAGAACTAGACACACTCTATCCTACCAATGATACGTAGAAATACAAGATCACTTTTTCCTCTTTTGCTAGGACTTTCTTTAGCATATGTCAACCTTCTTCAGTAGAAAGACTGTGGTGAAGGAAAGAATTACAAAAAGTTGACAAAGTCTAAAATATACTTATGCTTGACACATATAGGCTACACATTCTAATTTCTTCCTAGTCTCTATGGTAACCTTTTGCAGTCATAAAAGAAGGACTGGTGCAGTACTTAAAAATGAACCCAAATCAACACCCAAAACCCTAAAGCCAAACTGTATTTCACCTGAATGCATTTCCTGTGTTGAGAATAAGCAGAAGATTTTGATGAATAAATTAAACTTGGAGAGCTCAGTTCTGTCCTTGGTTTTCCATACATACTTTACATTCTGCTCCTTATCTCATTGAAGATTCCCTTTTTTTTTTTCCACACTGAATTCAATATCATATATTGTGAAGATAAATTAATCTGTAAAATAATTTGTGGATAATTTTTGGACCTCTGTGAGACTATTGACAAGCTGAAAATTAGGTACGTACTTACATTGCTTGTAAGTTGGACTCGATGATTTCCAGAGGTCCCTTCCAACCCCTAACATTCTATGATTCTATGACTCTATGCACCTTTATATTTTATGAAATTCTAACCAACAATCATTTTACACTGTGAAAATTCTATTACTTATACCTGTTGATATGCAGGACTTTTTTTTTTTTTTTACCTAAACAAAATTAAGACAGGTATCTCAAAGTTTACCATGAAAAGTGAATTCTGAGTAGAAAGAGGTATGAGAGTAATCTATTTTTATGTTCTTGGGATTCTTGTGACTTCAAAACCTAACGACAGACAGCCCTGTGAAGGCTATGAGGCCCTAGAAGGTATCAAAAAATCAGTCTTTAATTAGAACAGTTGCTCATTTGCTGGCTTCATTGCAAGGAGTCTGAGTAGCCTTATAAGGTAGACTTATAAGGTAGGCTGTTCAAAACCTGGATTACTAGGTCTCCTAGCTAAGACAAAGCTAGCATCACTAGAATGTGTGAGGGATCTGGGGTGTGATACTTTTACATCCCAGCTTTAATGCCCTGAAACATCTTAAAATTCATTATATTTCCTGAAAGGCTTTTCATGTTCATTCATTAGCACTTAATGACAAAGCTCTGTTTAGTTAGAAAATTGTGACTGCTTTTAGCTATCAAGAGAGAATGAAATGTGATTTATCTTTACTTATTTCATTAGGATGTATTGAAGAAAATGTAGGGTTACCTGTAGAGTACTTCAGTTGCTACAGAACATTCTTTTCAAACAGCAAACATCTTTTTAGAAATTTTTCAGTTAGGCCTACTAGCAGTACTGCTGAGAGACCATGTCCATTAGCTCATACTGCAGGGATTAATCAAACTGAGGATATAATTCCTACACAAGTTCTACACATGCATACTAGCACCGACTTCTGTAAAGTTCTTTCTAATTTACATCAGCATAAGCAGGATCAGACACCCATTTCAGGAGCTTTGGAAGATGAGGCAAATGTGTCTGACAGTCACACAAACCAATGCTTGAAAGGTACTAATAAAGTAATGTTGCCTTGATCTGTTTAAACTGTCAGCCACAAAGCTGTGTGGCTTTGTGAAATGGCTTGTTATAGAAGGTGAACCATGAGCAAGAGTACAATCTGCCTCATATAAAAGGTTAAAAGAAGCAGTCTCTCTCAACTGAATTCACTGAGACAATAAAATTAGAGACAGTGTAGAAAATTACTGCCATGAAAGAATAAACTGATCTGTTGACCTATTCTCCATGTATAGATAAACTAAACCTGGAACAAACGAAGAATTAATTAGAGGATTATATGTGTATATAACTTTTTAATCCTCCATCTATTTCTGTTCATATGGGATTTTGGCAAGAAAGGTTCTATCATTTTTTAAAAAGTGGGGCCTTTTTCATTGTTAAAATACAGTTTTATAAATCTAAAATGTGAAAAAAAATGGAAAAAAACACCCATCAATTTCAAGTAAAAGAATGTGGGTTTTTTTCCAAAATTTTCTGTGAATCTTTTCTAAACATTGCATTCCAAAACAAAATACACTCAAAATGTGCCTTTGTAGGAAATTCCAAGTGTGTTCGGTTTCTGTACAGATCTGAAAAAGTCAACTTTCTAAATCTCTTAAAAATAGAATAATCACCTGCTTGTTTCTTTTATCTTAACTGCCAAACTCTCTGCTATTCCCTTATTATGGAAGCACAACAGTTTATTTGGTACTTGAACTCCCAGCTGTCATTTCCCTTCTTTTCGCCTTTCCCTTTCTCTGTTCTGCACTTTATCTCAGTCTCTTAAGACCTGCCCCTTAATTTTCTCATTCTCTCTGGCATTAAAAATAACCACTGTGTCGGTCTCTTCCCTGTTGCTTCTGTTCTTTCTCAATTTATTTTCCACATAACTACTTCAAAATCTTTACTGATTTATTTTTTTCATTCATTGGCACTTAAGTATGAGTTCATTTCATTTAACCTCATTAGACTTCCAAAAGGTCAACATAGAACATTGGAATGCATATATATATATATCTGCTTTTGGTAATTCTAATGAATCTGTCACCATGGTATGTAGGTACCGATTGGTGTACAGTATTACATTAAGCAACAGATATTGTTACCCTTAAATGAGTCTCAAAAGATTAACTAATCCCCACTTGGGAAGTCTCAGTTACTCCTAACACTTTATTCAAATCTGGCTTTAAATTCTCTATAAATCATGCTCTATATTCAAAACAAAGTAAACTGTCAAAGAGGTTTTAAAGGAACAGTGTAAGAGACTGAGAGTTTCACATTAATGAAGATTCATTCCTTTTATTTAGGAGAAGGGGAAAGAAGTTAAATTAGAAACCAATACAGCTTCCTATCAGAAAAAAGACAGGGAAATTGCTGCAATTAAAATCTCATGAATTTTTGTTAATAAACCCACCTTTTTTGTCTATTCCAATGTGATGGCAGATCCTAAAAAGCACAGCTAAAACAAAGAATGTTAAAAATGCTTTTGAATTATTCTAATTCAATGATATGAGATGCTTAAAAAATATAATCAGGTAGAATAACCCAACTTTCTTGTAGAACAAATAATGACCACAAAATTTCTCCTCACGTGTAGATAAAAATGTGCGGTAGCAGCTAATCCACACTTAATAATAATTAACAACAATTAATGAAATGTATACATGACTGGATTTAGGAGTCTAATTATCCAGTTACCTGATTTGATGAAACATCTAGGTAATTTGGTAGGTAATTGTCCCTTTTCCTATTATGATTAATTATGAGTGTAAAAATGTTATTAACTGTTAATTTAGTTTATCTCATCAGAATGTAGGTTATGTCCCTCATATATCTGTACTTATGTTGTTATAGTTCATTTACTTGGTTTATAATGTGGATAACTTATTCAGTTCAACAGTGTTGTTTGAAAAATGAATCAAATGGCGATTAAAGTGTTTGAAATGCTAATTAAAGTGGTGAGACTGCTCTCATACATGTCTGCTTATACACAACTTAATGATGCATTCAGTTCCTTTGATTTCAGTAGGGTCATTAATGGTAGGAAAGGTAGAGTTGTGAATATTTACGAAACTGAAATTCAGATATGGAAGCCAAGTAAAATTAGCCTTCTGTCAGGAAAGAGAGAAATGCAGAGAAGAAATCTGGTAGCAAGGAATTGAAAGACTAAGAAGTTCAATCTACGTTCAATGTTTCAAAAGTGTTGGGATTCATCCTCCAAACTAAGAATCTTTATCTATGTTGAGGATCAGGTGGTCAAAAGTAATGTTCACTTGTGAAAATATCTGAAAATTGTATTTCAAAAATATTTAGCATAAAAATACAGAAAAATATTTAATGATTCATTCTCCAGCTATCATATAGATAGAAAGTATTTAATGGTGATGTGTTTCTTTGCTTTTTCTTGCTTAAGGGAGTAAAATCACACCTCTAGAAAAGAAGAGCTTAGACTAGAGGAAATAAAAAGATACTACAAATTAAGTTGAGGAGCTCTTAACAAAAAAGTCTACCTACTTGATAAAATAACATCTTCAAATGTGTCACAAAAGCCATAAATTATTTTATAGTACACAATATTGTCTATAAATGTTTTATATAAATATATCTTAGCCTACTGGTGACTTGTAATGCTTACACTAAACGTAGTCAAATACCTTTGTACCCTAAAGATTACATGTGTTTAAAGAATTTTGGTTGTATATATGTACTTTGGGGAAGAAGACTTTTGTGAATATATTCCTCATTGATCCTTTAAAGGACTATGTCCTACTTTTATTTCTTCTTTTTTTTTTTAACCATTTCTCTTCATACTTACTGTTCAATTTTATCTGTTTTGAATAGACATTTCTGTTTGCCAACTCAAAAATTATATCTGCATCGATATCTCTTCAGTAAACCTTCCCAGCAAGTAAATGTAGGATTACTATAGTGTAAAATGAAAGGAAACAAATAAGGACTGCAAGCATATATTCACTATGTACTTGAAAAAAAATTGCTATTTGTTTTTGGCTGCCTTCAACACCTAGTTATGACACTAAGTTTCCTCTCACACTGCAACTTCCCTGCTTAATCCTGTTTGTTAAGGGGTTTTTGTGTTTTTTGGTTTTTTGTTTGTTTGGTTGGTTGGTTGTTGTTGTTTTAATAGTCTGACTCTGAGGAGCCAGGAGTCCAGGAACACCTACTTCTCTGTATTGTCTTCAGAATTACCTGGAAGCTGTGAGCTGACTTCCTCTGAAACCGCATTACCTGGGGTTCTCTGTTCTCTGTAAAGAAAGAGAATTCCACTTATAATATGGTGATTGATGTGATTTGCCATAGGAAACAGAAAATACTTCATGTGAAACTAATCTAGATTAGATTTGGGATTAACTAATCTGGATTTATAGGGGTTTTGTTTAATTTGGAAATATATCCAATCTAATGTAACATCAACTTTGTTGCTTGAAAGAATGACCTGGGGTGAAAGAGAGTTCCATGTAATGTTACTGGCATGCAGAAAGAGGCTAAGACCTCTAAATCTGTGATAGACTTTTATCTTCTGTCCCACTGTTAGAACAAGTGAACCCACCATTACAATTTAGGTAACTGATCATTGAATTGATACCTATGGTAATCATTCCACTCTGGCAGGCGGTTGTGCAGATTTCTATGGGAGGAACACACAGAGATACACGTACTTCTGTGAAAAGTTAACCCTTGAATAGTATTAATACATATTAATCAGATCAATTCCCAGCAGCTAATTACAAGAAGCATGAAACTCAGGTTTAGTAGCTGATAACTTGTTATTAGACTCTGTTGGTTCTTGTTTTTTTTTTTAATGTCTGACAATTCAAATTGATATAACATGTGTGTACAAGATCGGGATCTAGAAAATCTGAATTCTAGTCAAACCTTAGATATTGTCCAGATAAAATTGCTTGAAATGGCAAAGATGGGAAAAATAAAGGAACTGTAACCCTTCTCTGATGATAAATGATAATTTATGACAATTAATTTGGAAGTTTGTGTTCATTTGTTTCCTGTGTTGTTTTATTCTCTTGTTGTTTTCAAAGCTAAAAATTCAAAAGCCCATCTAGTTTAAAAGATGCTTTTATGACCAGAAAGCTAATGAAATAGTACCTGAAAAGTTAGAAACTATTCTTTGAAGAGCTTTTTTGCTATGAGGTTTTATTTTTTCCTCCTTATATATAACAGTTGACAGAAGTGAGTTACTTATTAGTTAGGCTTAAAACTTGTTGGATGTAAATACTTACATAAGCCCCATAATTAATGTTTTGATTAAAACCTCTTTTTAAAAATTAATTATCTTTTCCTTCTTCAATAAGGTGTGTATATTTCTGAGATACCTAGCAAGGTTAACGGCAGCCTACTGAATTTAATCTCATTGAGTTCTACATCATCACTAGAGGAAGATTCTTTCAGAATATAAGTGTGAGTATAAGGTAAGTTTCAACTGTTTTTCACTCCCTTTGATTTCATTACAGGTGAACCAGGTCACACAGAGTTTATTTGAGGAAGAGGCTTCTGACTGCAGAGAGGACCCTTCATGACAACCTTCCACAATGGTGCCTGTGCAGAAGATCAAGTTTTACAAAAGACCCTGAGAGATGTAACTAGATACCTCAAGAAGCATGACTGGCATTTGAGAGGTCTAACTGGGTGGAAACTACGTTATAAAAGATGCCACCTTCAGGCATCATGTTTGTGCACCTGCCACCTGAAGACAGTGCCACCCGTCATCATCATCACTGGATCGAAGGGTGATGATATCTCTCCATTGTTTTCTCTTTGTCTTTTTTCTCTTCTTTCTTTTTCTAACGTGCTAGTAGAACTCATGCTGTCTACCATTACGTCTTTCCAATCCAAATTGCTTCTGCCATAAATAAAACATTTAACTGATAGCTTGGTGTCTTTTCATCTTAACTTATCCCAAGAGGATCTTGGAACCAGTACTGACTGGCCTGTAGTTGCCCAGGTTTCCTTTTTTTCCTTTTTTGAAAATGGGGGTAATGTTTCCTCTTTTCCAGTCAGTGGGAACTTGACCAGACTGTCATAACTTCAAATATGATGGAAAGCTGCTTAGCAACTTCTTCCACCAATTCCCTCAGGGCCCTCGAAAGGATCTTGCCAGGTCCTGTGGACTTCTACACCTTCTTTAGATGGTCTTGAACTGGATCTTTACTTAAAATGGGTGGATATTCCTTCTCCCGCTCCCTGCTTTTGCCTTCTGCAACTTGGGCAGTGTGGCTAGGGCCCTTCCCAGTGAAAACTGTGGCAAAGAAGTTGTTGTGTACCTCAGTAATATGGTAATACATGCCTTAAATTTTCAGGGCTGCATATGTTGTTTAACATTTAGATTTTATACTGGAAAAATGTTTCTATTCTAAGGATAACACAATATCAGGAAAAGCTACCTAGCACCTGTTTTTGGCACCTCCTTCAAAGTAGTGCTGCAATGAGATATCAAAAAAACCTAACTCTCATAAACACCTGCTTATACTCTTTTCCATCTTAGCTCAAGTGTTCTGGACAAGAAGTTTTCTTGAACTTCATCCCACATCTGCGGTGCTATGCAGGAGGGTATGGATCTTAATGGTCAAAGATAAACATGACGTGATGAAGACAATTTTTTAAAATTGTCTGGGCAGGGATGGAAGTAAATTGAAATAAAGACTCTCTCTCCGCACTAAAAAATCCCTTAAACAGGAAAACTCAGAAAAAATATGTAGATTATGGCTTTGTTAAGTTCAATCTATATAAAAGCAGATTCAATCACTAAGATCCTTAAACCCATCCTGAAATTCTGACAGTTGTTTCAGAAGTCATGAAGAGCTGCTGCTCATTCAGGATTTAACAAAGCACTGTTGTAACTTTAGTGTAGATAAATTATTCTTTTTTCCTCTCTTAGAATTGTCAGTTTCATTTGAATGAAATTATCAGACAGCCTGAAGGTAGGAAGACCTTTTACTTGATGTCTCTTCAATCTAATCACTGTTCATGAGGCCACTTGTGTTTAATGGTCTTATTACACCTTTTATCTTACTGTTATTATTGTATCTTGCTACCTCTAAAGACTTCATGAGGCTTAAGTTCCTGATAAACAAATACTTAAATCCTGCTATGCCACAGACCAGCTAAACGTGTTTAAATTAAAAGCTCCTTTTTGCGGCTACAACAGTGGGAATTCAGTAGTGTAGGTAAGTACTCTTCTTGCAGTATTTGAACTAACTTCCAGACCAAAAGGCAAACAGTTCAGTGAAAGAAGGATTGCAATGATCCCACAACAACGTTTGAATCAGTGTTGTCTTTGTTTCATTTAGTACAGTTATTCTGGTTGAATGGAGCACTGCTTTTCTTAACAGTTAAGGTATGCTCACATACCATTAGCTATGAAGCCAAATGGTAGAAGAATAATTGGGAGATTATATTGCCCAGAGATGATGAGAGACAGCAGTAAGACAATGACAATGTGGAGCAAGGAATATACAGGATACAGAGCTGAATTCAATAAAAAGACCCCTCCACATGCAAATCTAGAAACAGTGTAGGAAGAAAGTCCCTCCACTGTTTCCCAGTGATCTTAGGTTATGTCACTGTCAAGACACAGAGAACAGTGAAAAGAATGAAGCACCTTTCTATGCTTTTTATCTTGTTAATGACCTCAGCTTCGTAAAAAATATTGCAGGCAATTACCAGAAAGCCCTGTGTTGTAGTCTCTGTCCTTTGAGTATCCTACACTTAGGCCAAAAAATTTTAACTAATTTGAAAATATTATTACTGATTCAGTAGTAATCCATGAAAGGTATCACTGAAAAAATTAAAAAAAAAAACTATTTTAACTTTGTTAATGTTCTTATTGATCTCTCTATTCCACTGCACCTCTTCTAAGGACTAAAATCTCTCTCCAAAACAGACATCAGGTTGTAAGCAGTAGGATTTTAAAACTTCTATATTAATTAAAAAAAAAAACCAACAACAAAAACAAACAAACCCCCCCAATAACTTAAGGGTTTTATTTGGTGTTTTTTTGTTTGTGGGGTTGGAGCTTTTTGCCCTTGAGGATCAAGAGGTGAAAGGCTAACGCTCTTTATTCCCTCTCTGGGCCTTCCAGAAGGTGAGACAAGTGAGGCTTTTGCTATCAGTTCAAGCACTGTAGTCTACTTTCTTTGGCTTTCCTTGATGTCTACACTTACCTGCTGCAACTCCACAGCAGCTGCTGGAGGTTGTGGTATTGTGCCAATATGTTTGTGTTCTTTCCCAGCAGCTGTCTGCTAAATTTTCAAAGTATATTGATTGCTCAATATCCATGGATATAATTGCACCCCCTGCAGCCATGTCTGCCCTAGTTTGGGTAATGACAGCATGGGGTAGTGGTTAATAGAATTCTGGCAGCCAGATAACTTTCAAGCATCTCTGACAGTCTTGTACAGGCACAAGCAAACTCAGACTGTTGCAGATTAATTGTTTTTGGCACGTCAAATACTAAATGAAGTCTAGATTGATGTTATCTATTTATACATCCATCCCTACTCTGATGTCACATACTGCCCTAAATATTACACTACATATTTTTAACTTGATGAAACTCTTTGAGAAATATGGGAGCATTTCTTGCTGAGAAAAGCTATGTTTTCTTTCATTACACCCTGATGAGATGGAGAAGTACTTTTAAGGATTTTAACTGCAAACATTAAAGAAGATAAGGTATGATGCAGAAATGTGACTGGTTTACCAGGGATCATCTGAGAAAATTTTAGCAGAATAGCATCTCCAGAGTCAAAGAAGAAAGCCCTAATCATTAAGTTATCCACATTCTTTTTGATTGCTTGCTTGTTTCAGTGAATAATTTCTTGTAACTATAATATCAGAACCCTGTAGAACTGTAACTGATTTTTTTTCCTTTTACTACTTTTACTTGTGACATAACATCTACTGATTCCACTCTCAACAAGAAAAAATGTTTATGAGAAAGGGCTTTGGGATTCATTCTCATATTTTTGACGTAGGCAGCAAAATCATTTAATAAAGATTTGCCAGATAGAATTGATTGCTTCTTTGATATAATTATAAAATTAGTGGATGAAAAAAAATCATATGATATGCATTTCCAATTAATTGAGAAAAACATTTGATACTTCATTCTATAAAAGCTCTTATCTTAAAATTTATTTAAATTGGCTTGAATTTGAATGTTATCATGTGGAATAACCACTGGTGGAAGATAGTAAACAAAAGGAAGTGATGAGCTGCATAATAGTGACTTAGAATGAAAAGACTGCTGGTTTACTGCCAGAGAAGGAGGTCAGCTTATGTTCTGTTCCTCCACTAATGGCTTAGAAGAGAGAAAGGACACCAGATTAATTAATTTGAGAAGGGTACTAACTTGGGAGGAACTATAAAGGCTGAAGTGCTATGAGGTGTAGTTCTGCACTTTAATGTAGAAGATGAACTTGGATCGTAAACAAAAGCTGAAAAATATCAACAAACAGGTTTTATGTAAAATTTTCAAAAATCTAATTTTTGTGAGATATACTGCAGTTCAGCAAAATTCTATTCATGCATATCCTAAGCTCTCATTGAGTTCAGCAAGTGTTAATCATAGGCTCACATGTTGTGTGCAATAATGAAGCAGTTAAGCACAGGTTTAAGATTAAGCTTATGCTTAAGGTCTTTGCTTATGTAAATTATATAAAACACTGATAAACCTAAAAAATAAAAGTATAAGAATATTAGAAAAATGTAAATGTGATCCTGCATTATTAAATTTTCTACTGTATGGTCTAGGTTATGACCCGGAAATAAGATTAAGGGAGAATAAGGAAAGAAAACATAATTTCATTTACCATTATATGATTCATAAGTAAACCTTTGTGTCCTCAGATATGCTCCTGATGCATCTGCCCTCTTCCTCCCTCTTCTTAAAATATAACATGCCAACAGAAATTAAATAACTACATTGAGAAATTAAATAACTACTTTTAGAAAAATGAATTTGTTAGTGGAAGGGATGAAGTTTAAGAAGAAATTATGCTCTGTTAAAATCAAAGGTTAAACTCCTACAAAATCAAAAGAGGATTATCATTTTACCATAACATGAGGATGGCACGCTCCTATGCAGACCTCCACCTCACACTTTAGCCTTTGCTATCTCAGAAGAAAAATAGTATAGGAATTTCATTTTAATCTATCCTGAAAAAGAAATTGCACGGCTGTCATGGTTTAAACCCAGCCAGTTTAACACAGCCACTCACTTACTCCACTGTTTCCAGTACAATTTCAAACCACAGCCCCATACTAGCTACTATGAAGAAATTTAATTCTACCCTAGACACAATCAGCATAATGACCTAATAGAACTTCCCCTTATGGGCTGGGAATCAGGTGGATAGTCAGAAAGGGGTAAAAATCCTTTGAGGGACTATGAGCACTTCTAAGATATGCCTCCACACTCAAAGTATCTGAATTAACAAAACAAAAAAAAAGAAAACCACAAAAAAAGAACAGCGGGGAAGCCTGCAAAGACCATGCTTGTGGCCATGTAACCTTTTTTCTCTAGCTTCCACTCAGAAGGGTCCCAGCAAGCACTGAATGGTATCATCCTTGAATCAGAATAAAGACAACCAGGGAGCACATTGAAGTGCAAACAATTCACAAAAGAACAGCTGCATGCAGCCATGCTTTCCCACTGAAGATTAGCACAGGAGGCTGATGTTTGCATCATGCTCTTGTGTGTGGAACAGGATGAAAACTGTGAATCTCTTACCTACCTGACATTGCTTACATGCAGCCACAAATCACTTATTGATTAAAATCATTTTTGCAGGAGGGATACCTCTAGATTAATTTTTTATTTGCAGCAAAGCTGGATACAAAGGATAATACAGACCTGTGAATTAATTATTTTGTGGCTGGGAAAGCAGGAAGGCTTAAAAAAAAAAAAATTTAAAATATTTCCAGCTTGTGACCCAAGTAGGCTGGAGTGCACTTGAAGTGCAACTGAAAAATGGAGGTAAATATTGTCACTGAGTATAGAAATCAGTAGGAATGTGAATGTTAGCAAAAAAGAGCTAAGCAACTACAGAAGTAGACTTTGTGTGAGCAACATACCCAGCCAGCTTCAGCTTCAAACGTGATACCCTTGGGATAGGTATTTAGCATCTGATAATTGACTGCCTCCTCAACCATGACCAGACTTAGATTACTATTAAAGGCAAATGAAAAGACAGACATTTTATTGAGAGCAGAACACACTTTTAACTGATGTTATATTGTTTTTACAAAGAGAAGACTGCATGGTCAGAATCAGATTTGAAAAACGGTGTGAATGTAATGCTGCAATATTTGTCTTGGATTCCTAGAAGAAGAAGATTTGTGCTAATGGTGCTAACCGAATCTTAGTGGAACAGTAATGTGACTAAAGAGAGGTGTATAAAGGACAGAGAAAATACACATATTCTCTCTGGTTTTAGAGGCCTTAGGGAAAAGTTAAGGTACTCCACGCCAGTCAGAGCTGTGCAATTTCCAGTACCAAAGTGGGATAGAGAGAGAGTGCAGGAGCAGAGGATAATTGAAGTGGGGAGTGTCAGCTAAAGCCTTCACAGTATCTAATTCATTCATCCTCTTCACTGATAAATTCACAATGTCCACAGTGTCCAAGTGAGACATGTCCTCTTACAGCATCAAGTCAGCAAAGTTCAGTGAGCAACGATAGCACTTGTTCATTGATGTCGTTACTCAGATTGTAAAGTAGAATATGTAATGCTGTTAGAAACTAGCAAGGAGCTCACATGGACAAAGCTAGGCTATGAAAATTTATTTCTAGGCTAGTTTTGTATCAGGCCTAGACATCAATACCTTGAATATTCATTTAAGTTCTTAAAATGAGGAAATTCTTGTAAAAACCCAGTTTTTGTGATGCTTTGGCTACTGAGGACAACACCTTCCAGGACCACAAAGAGATTCAGCAAGCAAAGGCTCTGTTAGGATTTTGGAAGTTTACACATATGAGGTTTATTCTCTTTCTGAGTGTCAATATAAGGATAATTAAAGGATGAAAGGATAAATTTATAGACAATCTAGTCCGCCTATTTGCTCACATGAATAGAAGTTACTAAAAAAACCCCAAAGTTTCAGCCTCAGTGAGCTGCTGCCTCCACATTTTGCCCACCCTACAATGGTTTTCTACCTGTAGTAATGGAGTGCAGTACTTCTGTACTCCATACTGAGCACCATGTGGGTCTTAGCAAGATTAACACCTCAAAAATCTAGGAAACAATAATGAAAAAAGAAAAGTAATGGTTACAGTTGCAGCAAGCTAACGAGTGCGCAATGTGATATGAAAGCAAAAATAGTGAATACCATTCAGGACTAAGTTCTCACAGGAGTTTTGCCACAGAGAGTATTATTTTATTTTCTGTACAGCTGCATTGCAACTATATTCAGAATACTGCATTAAATGTAGGGCACCTTGTTGCCAGAAAAATACTAAAGACATTTCAGAGAACAGGATGAGAAAGAATTAGGGAGGTGGAGGGATCATTTAGGAGGAAAGATTAGAAGAGTTATATAGGCATAGATTGGATGGCCGACAAAAGTCCACTAATATTTGAAGGGTAAGATCGAGTTTATTTGGGATGTTAAATGTAATAATAGTATATGATATGTCCCAATCCAAGTTACATTATTCCTAGTTACACCATATTTTACTAGACCAAATAATTCCCTAGTCAGTGATGTCTATTAGACTATCACAAGGTTAGCTTATAGATTGCAGTACTTTTCAGGGATATGACAACACATTTTCTTACAGAACAGAATTTCAACAATAAATACAAACCGCAAGGCTTGTCAGGCTCTGCAGAAGCAGCTTTTGCCCTACCGCTTCCTTTTCTTTCACCTTCTTTTGGACATTTTTTTGTTTTGCTGTCTGCTTTTGACAAACTTTTGGCTCCCTTGGTTCTCTGCCTCTCCAGCTGGCAAACCTGGAGCAATTACGCTCTCTCTTCCTGGACCAATTGCTATTCCCACCAACCAGCAGCTATTTCTCACAAGAATTAATAAGTGTTTGGATAGCAAAGAGAAACGACAGAGGCAGTAGCTACAAACAATCAAACAGGCTAAAAGTCTGCACATCTCATTTTTGCATCTATTCATGCAATATGTAACAGCCTCTAATTTGGATCAGAACATTCTATGATACGGCTTTCAATTTTGTTTGCAATTTAGCAAATTACAAATGCAGTAAAAGCCCCATTTCTAAAACTTAATAAGATGAAGTGCTTGCTAATGTGCACATATGAGCAAGGTTATAAACTATTTACTCTTTTGTTTAATTATTTCATATCTCTGGTCCTCTCTTGTTTTCCTTACTCTCCCAGCAGGTTCTACACTACACTATTCTGTCAGAAACTGAAAAGTATTTGAGTTTCAACATGCTATTTTGTCAAGGTTACTCACACCTGCAGATTTGTCTAGGGAGCTCTGTTTTAATGACACTCACTAGTATTGCTCTAAAACCATAATGTTTCAGAAAAAGTATATCATTCTTCAGCTAATATTTCTATAGTTAATCTCCCTATTGCTTTGTGTGCATGAATATGTGCACACACAGAGACAGGCACATATATAATTTGCTCCATTAAATGACCTTTGGCTCTACTGCACTTCAAGAGCAGTGTAGCAGTGAGTAAATAAATCAGTATGAGGCTCTAACTCTTTAGCAAATACAGTATAGAATGTGTGCTTGAACCTTAACCAAGTTTTCTTTCTGGGTCAGAAGACAGAAACTCTGTTTCTGTAAATGTCTTGGCATGTCTTTATGGGTACATGTGACCATAAGCAATTTTCATGAGTTTTATCTTCTTGTGTTAAGTTGCAAAAAAATAGATAACAGAACTAAACCCAGACCTTTCAGAGACAAACATATTACATTAATGGACCTGTATAATCCATTTAAAATAGCATGACAGTATGGCCCAACTTTTATATCTATTATGCTGAAAAAGTACAACCAACACTAACAATCTTTCTGAGGAGATGTAACAAAAAGTTTGGGATAAATATTTGATAGTTTAGACATATACAATGTTGGCAAACTACTGGTGAAGGATACAAATATGAACGTTGTACCTTCAGACATTTTTTTGCTTACACTTGGACTTAAATCCATCTAGCAAGTAGGGCATGGGAGGTGCACCCTCGGGGCATGATGTCAACATGGTATGGAATAGCCTGGCTGCACAAAATTAACCCTGTCCTGGCTGAACCAGGGCATTATCCACCCCTTATTCTATACCATCTACGTCATGCCCCGCAGCCATTGAACAATCAAAAAGAAATACTATACAGTTCACCTGGCGTTCTCCCCCAACATTAAGTCCCCCTGAGGCACACACCATACTTTTCCATCCTCTTGCATCACCCACCAGGTGCACCCAGGTCCCTGAGCAAATCAATCCCATGGATGGGTTTGCCTTTGCCTGAGGCAGGACTGATCCAGACCATTTTCCCCAAAACCTTCCTCATGTGCACTACAGGGACTTTATCCCCATCTACGATATGTGGCAGTTTTGTCTGGGCAGAGCCAGCTCAATTGGCAGATCCTCTTGTGTTGACCAACCAGGTGGCCTTTGTCAGATGCATGTCCCAGTGTTTGAAGGTTCTACCCTTCATTGCCTTCAGTGTAGTTTTTAACACTCCATTGTACCTTTCAATTTTTTCAGAGGCTGGTACATGGTAGGGGATGGGATAGATCCACTCAATGCCGTGCTCTTCTGCCCAGGTTTCTATGAAGTTGTTTTAGAAATGAGTCCTGTTGTCTGTTGTCTGACTCAGTCCTCTCTGGGGTGCCATGTTGCCACAGGACTTGTTTCTCCAGGCCCAGGATGGTGTTCCGGGCGGTGGCATGGGGCACTGGATATGATTCCAGCCACCCAGCGGTCGCTTCCACCATCGTAAGCATGTAGCGCTTGCCTTGATAGGTCTGTGGCAGCATGATGTAGTCAGTCTGCCAGGCTTCTCCATATTTATATTTCAACCATCGTCCTCTGTACCACTGGGGCTTTATTTGCTTGGCTTGCTTGACTGCAGCACATATTTCACATTTGTGTATGACCTCTGCGATGGTATCTATGGTCAGGTCCACCCCTCAATCTTGAGCCCATCTATATGTTGCATCCCTTCCTTGATGACCCAAGGTCTCATGGGCCCATCTTAACTGGCTGTTAAGAAAACAGTTCTTTTAAAACATCTTGCTGTTTTTTCAACTATTGTGTCCTAGCATGCCAGAAACAATTGCAGTGCGGTCATGTGCCTTATACTGTGATCATACACAAAACTTGATTAATTAATGATATTTTTTGCTGGATAGTCCTGCTCCAGCTCAAATCAATAATAAAACTGTTTCTGGCTTCCAGAAGAGCCAGAAGTTTGTTCTTGTATCTAGTACAAAGAATGCAGGAGCTGTCCTTCCTCTGAACTACTATCACACTCCAATGTGGTGTTAAGCAGCCCAGACCTGTGTCAGAGACTTTCACATGAGACGTCCATCCAAATCTTAACTATTAAATAGCCTCTGGCAGGTTCATAATGATGCCCATATTGCCACTATGGGCACATTAAACTACAACTCAGATCATTGCGTTCTTCTGTCTCACACAACTCAGCAGTGCTGTGCGTATACTATTCTGAGCTGCTGCTTAGTGTCTGTTTACAAGCCTTGCTGACACCACCAGAAATGGAAATTGTCCTTATTTTAGTCAGCTTCCAATGTATGCAGTCTATTTCACAAATACATAGGCAAGAAAGATTCTGTTATGTAGGCTAAGAACAGTAACTTGACTACTATTAAAGTATAATTTCAGAGCTACTCACTGCATGATGTAAATGTTGACCCTTTGGAACCAAGCTTCTACTTCTACATCTAACTTTTAAGAAACAGATATTTTCCTTTATTAAATCCAGACTGTCAGATATCAGAAAGGACACAAATATTATCCTGTCAAAGCATATAATGTAGCCCATAACACTCATGTTGTTTCGCTCTTACCTGAATTCTTTAGGTCCTTAATGATACATCTTGGGAATAGAAACTACAGGTCGTTTCTTTATCACTGACAAGAAACCATTTGGTAGCTCTGGTTTTATTTGTGTCTGTGGAGAAGATCTGTAATTTCAGGAAGCAATGCAGAACCTCAAATTTCATTAAGAGCACAAAACGTTGTTTGTTTTTTTCAAGCTATTCTCAATATCAACATTAAAAAAAAAGAGAAAAAATAAAAGAGATAGAAATAAACACTGATGTTAATGCACAGCTTCTTATCCCAAGGATTTTCAAAATCATTCAGCAAAGTTATCTTGAAAGAGAATATATAATCATAGTTCAATGCTAGCCTTTGTTAAGCCATATGTGGTTCACACAGCAGCCAAAATGTAAATCAGTGAATAAAACTGATTGTGCCTCTTACTTCTGAGTTGCGTTTCTAGGTTCCATCAAATTACAGGAACAACCCAAGAAAATAAGTTCTGAAGTAAACATACACAAAATGTTTTCTATTTTATAATCAAAAGAGCAAGTGAGAACTCAGCTGAAAGCAACAAAGTAATATCAGAACATAAATGTTTGGAAAAATGAGACTAGACTCTACTTTCCCCAAGAAAAAAAAAAAAGTCACTGAACATGTCAGCAGTGTCACATCCAAGGCAACCAAGACAATGACCCAAGTTTGCTAATTCCCATTTAAGGATTAAGGTGAAATGACACCAGTGATCCTCCAATTCACAAAACAAAAATTTATTTGCTAACAACAATAACGGCATGGTAAGAAAAATAACTTTAGCTGCTCACAACAGTAATAGCATGATAAGAAAATAACTTCAGGTGTTAATGGTACTGGCAACCTTGCAATATATTCAAACATTGATAAACATTTGTGTTAAGAAAGTGGAAAAAGAGAGAGGAAGGAAAGAAGGAAGGAAGGAAGGAAGGAAGGAAGGAAGGAAGGAAGGAAGGAGGGAGGGAAGGAAGGAAGGAAGGAAGAAACAAAGAAACAAAGAAACAAAGAAAGAAAGAACGAGAGAAAGAAAGAGCAAAAGAGAGAAAAAGAGAGAAAGAGAGCAAAGAATCATACAGACCACAGTTACAGAACTGACAAATGCTCTTTGAAGAGCTTTGGGAGAAGGAGTTACTTGGACGCTTTGTGCCAGAAATATTTCTTAAAATTTTTGCTACAGCAGCCAAGTAACTGTTACTTGTGGCTCCTTACATGATGAAGCAAAAAACAGAATTAACAGCTGTGTTCAGTCTGTAAAGAATGGATAACTTTCTTTGACATCTAAGTCATTGACTAATGCAAAAGGAACAGTCAGAAGAACAACAGTAACAGTGAGGAGACAATATACAAGAGATATAAACCATACAGACCACAAGCTGAGATGAGTTTGACAACCCCAGCTTGGCCCGTGCTCCTGGCCTCATGGGCATGACATCAGTACAGTATCAAATAGCCCATTGGCTGCTTCAGGTGTACATCAGGGCTATGGCTCCCTCCCAACTCACAGTGAAAATTAACCATATCCTAGCCAAACCAGGACACTAGGGCAGCCAGTATCCTCTCCAGCAGGCGCTGTCTTTCGGTGTCTGACAATTTTGACCTTACAGGACTCAGCGGTCCTGTAACGGGGTCCACCAACAGCCCTAGGCAGAGTAAGCAATGCACCAGTGTCAGGGTGCATCCAGGAGCAGGAGATGGGAACAAAGACAGGGCTGGGGAGAAGGCTGTAAGTGTTCACCTGTGGACAAAAAAGGCCACAGTTTAACTTGGACTAAAAAAACAGTTTTAAATAACATTTAAAACATTGCTTTTAAAATTTGTCTGTTGTTTTGTTTGTTGCTGTCATTATTCTACCTCAGCTTGGAATTACTTAGATCTTATATTTTGAAACAGTGACAAGATCACATTCTTGATTCAAATGGCAAGATTATAAACTAGCAAAATATTTGTCAGCATGGCTTGTGGGTGTAATTTCTTTATCTTTGTTGAGTTTGTAAAAATAACCGTATGAGTGGATGAAATCAGTTGGAAATGCTCTGAAGATCATTTTCCTACAAGTATCCTGAAACTTGAAGTTTCCAGGGCTAAAAATGCCAAGTATATTTTCATACAGCAGTGTATTAATGCAGCTTCCTGTTCCAGAAAGCCAGGAAACATGGAAATGTAAAAAATAAAACTTAGCAATTTGGCAAGTGTTAGCCACACATTTCATGTGCTTTGTAAAAGTAACCCTTTAGTTTTAAATGAAGCTGCAGGAGAATATTTCAGTTCTAACCAAACTTTTTTTATTGTCCCTAAAAGTTTTACATATATAGTCTTTAACTGTGTCTCTCTAAAGTCATAATTAAAATAATTTGAGTTATTTAAGAACAGATACTTCTTGAATGATTTGAGACATGTAAAAGAAAAAACAACAATAAAAATTTATTTATAAACACTAATGTAAGAGAGAGTTAGTGATCTGGAATACACAAACACAATAGCTTTATTTCATTTTAATATAAAATGCACATTTTTATAAGGCAAAATATGTTTAAGAACAAAACCTAAACCATTTACCATGAAGAAAAATGCCCATGCATGCCATCAATTTTTCCAAAACAGCAAGGGGAAAAAAAATAATGCAATACTTATTTCAGGTTTAACATTAGATTCTCACATATGAGTGCAAAAAAAGAACATATTTTTTCTAAAAACAATGAGAAATATATGTTACTGATTTTTACCTAATCATTCTTGCAAAATAATGCTTCTAAAAATGCTTTTTGATTAATAAAGATATGCAAAAGAAACTTGTATACATATTTTGCTCACTTAAATTCTGAATTGAAATTTCAGCTTTTGTCACTGTCATCTGATGAGAGAACATGTGTGTAGGGATATAACACCTTCCCTTTGGGGAATTCAGTTCAAAACTGCCTTATTATTTTAATGGAAACAGTTGAGCACTAGCACCTTATAACATTAGGCTATAATTGTCTATATAGCCTTCTTGGTGTCTGGTCTGTCTGAGTCACAAACAGATAGGACTCCAGCACTACATCACTGCTGCAATTCCTCCAGGCCTTGGCTATAAGGCAGAAGATTAATTTCACTATAAATTAGAGGTAGATACTTTGTAAGGTTCAGGCATTTGTCTGAGATACCATAAATAACATTTAAACTCCTGTCCCACTGCAGCCAAACTGAATGTCATTCATTCTGTGGATTGTGAAATTCAGAGTTGTGTAACCATGAACTAAATCCATAGTATGGGCAGAAGGGACATGGTTGAACAGATATACACAGTTTAACATTGAATTTCCATTCCCAGATTTAAGCATTGAAGATCCATCATCGTGAAGCTCAGAGAGAGATTTTATTTTACCTGTGTACTTGCAATAGGATGTTCATATTCAGCAAAACACACATTTCTTAATTAAAGCAATGTACTTCATTTTTAATATTTTGCTAAATCAAGACCTTAATTAATTCTCTGCCAAAACTCTGTATTTAGAACCACCTATAATATGAGCTAAACCAATTTGATTCTATCTTCATAACAAGCTGTTAATACAAACTTGACAATTTTACCTTTTCCCTTGAAAATCTTATGTCAATAAATTCACAGGTTCTTCAGAACTGCATGCTGAGAGGAATCAAGTTAATTTCAAGACAGATCTTTACATTTTCACAGATTACTTCCAGTGCTGTACCTGATGGTGGATGACTTCTCTCTCCCTGTCTTTGGAGAATGTCAAGGCAGCCAAAATCCTGTGTTAAAGAAACATTTAATATACAAGGAAATCAGCTGTCATGGTTTTATTTTGTCTGGTAGACTTTCCATTGATGTGCTTGAAGTAAGAACAGTTTTTACCAATCCCTTCTTTGCTGATATTAGTCAATAATACAGTCATATCACAGCTATGCATGTCATCCAAATATGATTGGGTCTACAAAGAACTTTGATTTAATAAGGGTAAATGTCTTGCAGGTATCTAGTTATTCCCTGTGTCCTGATTTGGCCAGGACAGGGTTAATTTGGTGTGGCCGGGATAGTCCATACCCTGCTGATGTTATGTCCTCAAGGCTCAACTCCTTTCTCACCGTTGTCATTGTTATTGTTACTGTGATTGTTTCTTGTGTGTTATGGTATTAAACTCTCCTTGTCTCAACTCAAAAAGGCATTTTAAACCCTGTGTCCGGGAGGTAGGGGGACAGAGGCAGCGGCCACACGGCTCAGGTCCTGGCACAGACTGTACCACCACAGCTTTACTGAACCACCACAGTATGTGAGGTTCTTTTGATCACTTTTGCAGTTTATGTGTTCCTAGCCTGTGTTTTCCACCCATTGCTTGGTGTCTTATGCTCCAAAACTTTGTGAATTGCCAGTGTTTCTCCCAGTTTCAATATGTCTTTGTGTAGGATTGTAACAAGACTGTTTCCTCAGCTATGCCAGATCCATTTGAAGGACCGGATGAAGCTTTTCTTAGGAGTTCAAACTATTTGCAACTTTTACATTTGGGTGAAGCTGTAACAGTATCTCATTAATAAATACTCTTGTAATTTGTTCTCATTTAAAGTTAGCAGAAAAATGGTACCAAAGTATTTTTCTCTGGTGTCAGTATAATAAGATGGTACTGGATTACAGCAATCAGTCCAAGGACTCCTCACACAAATATTCGGTAATAGATTTGGGCAAGCTGTAGGATAGGTTTCCTTGACCAGGATTTTCAACATCTAAAGTTTTTACATCCAGGTTACTTGAAATAACGTATATATATGTTGGTCTGGAGGATGGGCTAGAGGATGTATAAAGTTTCTTCCAACCCTATGACACATACAGAAACAAATTTTAATATCAAAGGCAAATTCTCCTTGACATCATTACTGACTGTTAATGCTATTGGTTTTTATTTTGCCTTTTGTTTGTAATGAGCATGAAATTAATCAACTTCAAATACCAAAGAAAACTGTCACATGACTGTACATCTGCAGATTATGATTTCTCAATATTGCCTGTCCCTGGCCCAAGCTTTACGCCTTGTAACAATAATCTGTGAACTTCAGTTCATTATCACTTCACTGGAAGGAGCAGTTCAGTGAAAGTAAAAAACTCTTGGTAATTGCTGAAATGCCTGTGAACTTCAAAACATTGTAGCACTTTGGATAAATTGCCGAACAATTTCATCAGCCAAGCAAGGGCAATATAACTCCAAATAGTAATTTTAAGGCTCCTTCCTTAGGGCTCTTTTGTTATTCACAAAGTTTTCACAGAACAGAAGCAAATGAACTGAGAAACACTAAGCAACGTATTTCTTGGAGGTAGCCTTGAAAACATTCAGGAAGGACAGAAATCATGCTTGCTCTTATTCCTACTTTGACCTGACTTCCACTTTCTTACATTCTGAGACAGATGGGAATGTGTAACTCTTGTCAGGTTGCTATACTACTGCTTTATGATATATTAACACAGAACATGTTAATATATAATAAAGGAACGATGTGTCCCAAAAAGGAGGAAGGTAGGCAAGAATGTCAGGAGGCCTGCATGGATGAACAAGGAGCTTCTAGACACACTTGGATGCAAAATGAGAATCTACAGAGATTGGAAACAAGGATAGGTGGACTGCAAGGACTGCAAAGAAGTCCAAGCAGCCAGGGATCAGGTTAGGAAAGCTAACGCCCGGATAGAGTCAAATCTGGCCAGGAACATCAAGGGCAACAAGAAAAACTTCTAAAAGTAAGTCAGTGATAAAAAAAGGGCTAGGGAAGATGTGGGCCCTCTCCAGAAGGAAACAGGAGACCTGGCCACGAGGGATATGTAGAAGGCCTCAATGACTTCTTTGCCTCAGTCTTCACTGGCAAGGGCTCTGGGCACACTGCCCAAGCTGCAGAAGCTAAAAGCAAGGGCTGGAGAAGGACAATCTGCCCACTGTAAGTGAAGATCAGGTTTGAAACCTGAAGGTGCCCAAGTCCACGGGATCTGGTGAGATCCATCTGCAGGTCCTGAGGGAGCTGGTAGATCAAGTTGCCAAGCCACTTTTCACTATATTTGAAAAGTCATGGCAGTCTGGTGAAGTGCCCGCTGTCTGGAAATGAAGAAATATCACTCCCATTTTCAAAAAGGGAAAAAAGGAAAACCTGGCCAACTACAGGCCAGTCAATCTCACCTCTGTCTGTCAAGGTCATGAAGCAGATCCTCCTGAAGGCTATGCTAAGGCACATGAAAAATGAGGAGGTTATTGGTGGCAACCAACATGGCTTCACCAAGAACAAATTGCGCCTGACAAAGTTGATGGGCTTTTATGATGGAGTAACAGCACTGATAGATAAGGGAGGAGCAACCAATGTGATCTACCTTGACTTGAGAAAAGATTTTGACACTATCTCACACAACATCCTGGTCTGTAAATTGGAGATACATGGATTTGATGGAAGGACCACTCAGTAGACAAGGAATTGGCTGGATGGCCACACTCAAACAGTTGCAATCAATGGCTCGATGTCCAAGTGGAGGCTGGTAATGAGTGGTGTTCCTCAGGGATTCATACTGACAGCAGTGCTGTTTAACATCTTTGTTGGTGACATGGACAGTGGGATTGACAGGACTCTCAGCAAACTTGGGGATGACACCAAGCTATGTGGTGTGGTCAACACTCAGGAGGGAAGGGATGCCATCCAGAGGGACTTTGACAGGCTTGAGAGGTGGGCCTATGCCAACCTCATGAAGCTCAACAAGGCCAAGTGCAAGGTCCTGCATTTGGGTTGAGGCAATCCCAAGCACAATTACAGACTGAGTAGATTACAAGCATCCCTAAAGAGAAAGACTTGAGGGTGCTGGTTGATTAAAAGATCAACATGAGCCAGCAACGTGTGAGTGCAGCCTAAAAAGCCAACTGTATCCTGGGCTGCACCTCAGGAATCTTCACCAGCAGGGTGTGGGAGGTGATTCTGCCCCTCTGCTGCACTCTTATGAGAACCCACCTGGAGTACTGCATCTAGCTCTGGAGCCCCCAAAACAAGAAGGACATGGACTTGTTGGAGAGGGACCAGAGGAGGCCTACAAAGATGACTAGAGGACTGGAACACCTCTCCTATGAAGTCAGGTTGAGAGAGTTGGGGTTGTCCAGCCTGGAGAAGAGGAGGCTCTGAGGACACCTCATTTCAGCCTTCCATTATCTGAGGGGTGCCTACAAGAAGTCTGAGGAGGGACTTTTCACAAAGGCCTGTAGTGATAGGATGAAGGGTAATGTATTCAAACTGGAAAAGCGTACTTTTAGATTGGAAATGAGGAAGAAGTTCTTTAATATGATGGTGGTGAGACACTGGAACAGGTTGCCCAGGGGGGTTGTGTGTGCTCCATCCCTGGAGATGTTCAAGGCCAGGTTGGATGGGGCCTTGAGCAACCTGGCCTAGTGGGAGGTACCATGGCAGGAGGGTTGGAACTGGATGATCTCTGAGGTCCCTTCCAACCCAAACCCTACTATGATTCTATGAAAATACAGGCAGAGTGGATTCTTTAGAGTTAATCATGACCTGCCAAATTCAGAGCGAAAAATAGGATGTAAATCTGTTCCCTTTGCAAAAGTGTACTGGTGAGACTGCAGCATCTTGAAGAAACTGGGAATAGAAACCATCAGAGATGAATAAGAAATTATTCAGCTTCATCTCTATGGCATTAACACTGTTTTTTAAATCTTGGTTTCTGTTTTGCATGTTGGGGTTTTTTTAGTTCTTTTTAAAATCAGCATATGAATTCAATTTGCCACTGGGGTCTGTGAAAAGGTCGTGCAGAAATTCTTATCAGGTTCTCTTTCCTTATGCTTTGTTTGCTGAATGGTTTGAATCTCAGCATGTGTCAAATACAGCCTTTCAATGCTTGCAAACTCAGCAAGGTTGAGACAGAACACATCATGCTTGACTTGCAAATACTCACTATTATTTGGTTTGGGTTTTTTGGTTGGTTGGTTATTGTTGTTGTTTATTCCTGTTATTATTGTTATTACTATTTTTTTCCTCTCTTATAGGTTCTTATTTACCATACCTCCTGCTGAAGAGGTGGTGGATCATCTGCCTCTGAAAAAAACAGCAGTGTGGGCAAAAGAGTTTAGCCTGTTGGAGGCTGCAAGGGTTCTACGAGGAACCTTGTATTCTACAGTCATGATCCTCTATTCCCAAAACACAGTTTTAATCAAATTCTATTATGCATTTCAGAAATTATTAAACATTACCTGAGTTCAATGTCATTACTTGCTCAGAGGAGAAAAAGATGGCTTAGTTGTCTTTGTAAGGAAAGACAATTTTAACTTTGTCACTACAAAACAGTGATCCAGCTAAAAGAACAGAAATTTCTAGTAACACTAATAACTCAGATGAGTAACTACAGTAATTCAGTTGGTTGCATTTTTTCTCATTTTAACGTTTAAAAACATTAAAAATAAGTGCACTGAAAGACATTGTGGTTTTTAGTTTACTATTATTAGCATCAAATGTCAGATGGGAGAAAGCATTGTGATTTTGTTTCCAGGGTGACACACTTACAGAAAGCTACAATCTGGTGCAAGTCTGGGAATCTTTCAAGGAAGTTATTAAGTTAGTTTTCCACAGCCAGTAATACAGAACTGGATAGTACCATACCATGCAAAATTCTGTAACTGCGTGTCATAGAAGTCTAGAAAAGAAGGGTCTGCAGAATACAGATGAAATTCACCTTTTGCAATGAACCTACAATATGTAGTAAAAGATCAAAATTCATAACTCTAATGCACTGTAGAAAGGAAAGACAAAATACCATAGATGTGGCCAGTATCTCGAGTTCTTGTAATGATAGGACATTTGCTAAATAAAACTCCTGAACATTCTCAAAAAATGGAACAAGTCCTGTGCCGCAGAGTGTAAAAATGTATCATGAATTTTATTGCATATGGGTTAGAAAATAAATTATATTTATTTATTATCAGTGTATGTTTCTCTGTATTATTATAAGATCTATCTATCTGTGTACTTATGTTGTTCCTCATATACTTTTACCTCAATGTCTTGTCAACTTTCCTTTGGCTAGGCTAAACAAACAAGGTCTTTCCATATTGGTCTTTGGGGTAGCTAAATCATTCCCCTAGTTCACTTCAGGCACTATCTCCCTCTGAAAAAACTGTTTAATGAACACCTTGTATGTATTTTCCTATCCTTACCAATAATAACATAACTCACTTAATCCTTGAACAACTTTGATCTGCATCACACTGGTGACCAGGTGATAAATACCTCCTTGCCCCTCCCAAAGCTAAGATCACTTACTCTTTCTTACAGTTTTTGAGGGGCTAGTATTATATATCACACAATTATCCTACAGCATAAGCTTTCAAGAGTTCTAGAACTACAATTCTGCTAGTACCAAGATATGTGATATTGTATTGCAAATAAATAGAAGGCAGTAATATATGTGACATTTATGGGTACGGCGAGGAATTAAAAAAACCCCACCACCCAGAAGATATTTTCCTTATGAAATCTATTAATTTAAATATATTCTTAAATTGCTTCAAAATAAACAAACCTGGAAAATTATTCTTCCATGTAAAAACATCCTTAAGGATGGTATTACAGAACACTCACAACTCATAACGCAATGTAACTGACTCTCCAATGTTAGAACTGTTGCTGGATTAGGTAAGATTCAGCTTCAAGGTCTGCACAGCCTTCTATGATGCTTGAGAAATCAAAACCTCTCTGCCTCAGTTTCACATCTGAAGATGATGACAGGTTACGGTTCCAGGATAATACAGAGGACACTTCTGATACTGGGTCTCTAAGGTACTTTGCACTGCAGAAACACGGCATATGACTGGTTAGCACACTGGCCCATGGAAATCATTGTACCTGCATTTCAGACTGTCATTCAGTTCTGTAACCAAGGCTCGCTAGACAGCTTTCAACTCTTGTACTACACAGCTATAATACTCCTTTTAGGTTTTCAGACTTAATAATTAAAAAAAGCCAGTTTTATTATTAAAAAGTTAACTTTTCTGTAGAAAGCAGTCTTCCTGACTGCTTTCAATCAATATATGAGTTTTATGGAAAATGTGTAGGACTGCAGCTGTCAATTCAAAATCCTTTTAAGAATAATTCTTCTTTCAGTCTTAATGCTAAAATTAACTCTATTTCAGTAAAGTAGATCTTGTATGTAGCATACCACAATTCCATTAATTCTGTGTAAGTCCATAGGCACACTTTCAAATTCCTATATTGATAGAGAGTTACTAATGAACTCTTTCTTGCCAGCCTCTGAATGAGAAGTTGTAATTAATTCCTCTGAAATTTTCCTTGTTCCCCAAGCTATAGCTAACATGTCAATATCAATGTTATGTACAGGTACTTCAAGGATTTAAAAGAAAAGGGCAAAGTATGTGAGAGGTAAAATCTTGTCATTCTAATCACATGCCTGAGAATATTTAATTCATTTATTATATCAAACTAAGAAATCAACTTGGCCATTGTTTAACCAAAAGAATAAATTCACATTTACTGATTTTACATATTGTTTTCCAGAGGAATAAAAGACAGCAGCAAATGTTAAAGGAAAAATACATCTGATAGCCTATTAGTCTTTAATTTGTGGTTTTGTTTTCCAAATGAATCAGCATAAAATTACTTAAACAGGTGTTTCTGTAAATTTCATGATGTAGGAAGACATTGTATTGAATACCCTGCACATTTCTATTTGTTGGGTGACTTACTGATGCAAAACAATTCAATTCATTTTGTCACCTTATCATAGTGACTGCTCAAGTAACTGTATTTCATGGAAACATTTGTAGCAAACTCACAGTCAAGGTTCATTTAGTTCTATGACATATATTCCGTTAAAATGAAGCTTTATTCTCATTTGTGAGGTTTAACACAAACAATTATCATAAGCAAAGGAACCATTAGGATAAAATTTGAATTTCTGACTGTTTAGAGTAGTTTAGGGACTGATGCAAAATCAGTTGGAACTAATAAACTGACTCCCATTCATATAGTGGTCTCCAGAATAGACACAATAATTACATTTCATTTCTTAAATTCTCCAGATGTTAAATGATTTACAAGGCACATAATTTATAAATGACTTCATTTCAGTATCTCAAAAATAGGTATTTTAAATCTACAAAGTTAAGGGGAAAAACCAGGTTACAGTTATGTTCTTGTCATCTCCCTGCTAATCCCCATATTTAATAAAAGGCTGCTCTTATCTCAGAAGGTACAAAGGAGGTTTACATTAAGTTATATTTCTATATATTAAGTTATATTTCTATATTTATTAGAAACACAGACATGAAAACAAGTGGGATTAATTTTCAAATTAAAGAAGCAAAAAAGCGCTATTATTTCATTTTTTTAACAATTTTTAACAGGTGCTATCTTTGTAAGACTTTCAGGAACGATACATTTTATGATTTAGGGAACACAAAGTGCTTGAAGAAACATCAAGATTGAGGCTAAGAAATGGAATTACTTTTATTCTGGGATGAGGATTCAGAGATTTAGTCTCAATCAGCTTGTGTGACTCTGAGTGCATACACAACAATGTGGCCACAACATAGTGTCACCTTCTGACCCCTTCTTCCTGTGGTGAACTTGCAAACATCTATTAACTGAGCTCTACCATAACCCAGATACAATAATGTTCATTAGCAAAGGGGTGTTACACACAGGTTACAGAGACCAGGAATCAATATATTAGACTCAAATATGAGTTGGTACAGTTTTGTCCTTTGAAATACAGTTTTAGTGATTGCAAAAAGTTCACTAGTTCTCACAACAAGAAACACAGGATTGAATAATTACAGTGAGCCTGAACAGATCAATGTTGCCACATTCTCTGGGTGTGCCAGGGCTAAGGAAAAGATTTCAAAGGAAAAACTGTGCTCAAATGGGAGTATGATCTGTAAGGATTATAGAACTCTAGAAGGGATCTTGATGAAGAATAGTGTCAGTCTTAAGCACCAAAATCCATAAGAAGGATGTGAACCAGATTATCTATTTAATCCTTAACTAATACCTAAGGAGCCTGCTGATATTTGATCAGTGGCTACCGTGATAAACTTCAGACAGCTGAAAGCTCCTGAAGGAAGCAAGCAGGTCTACAGATTCAGTTATAACTAGCTGTTTATCTCCCCTCTCCCCTCCATTTTTTTTCTTGTGTTTCTGTAGAGAATTAAGTTTGGGGGAAATGGCAGGCACCATTCTGTACACTGCAAAGAATTAAATATGGGAACTAATTTATAGAGAGGTGGAAGATGTAATAAAAGGAATGAGTTACAAAGAAGTTAAGAAAAGGTTCATCAGGAAAGAGTTAAGCTTCCCACTATAATTACAATAGACATTTTTCTAAAATAGGCAGTCAGTGATCATCTATATGTAAAATAGATGGTCTAGAGCACTTCTCTGAGATGATGACATTTCTACAATGCCCACAGTTTGTGGAGATTCTCACTTCAAAAGAGGTATTTTGGTCTAGTGTAGCTCGGCAGTATAGACAAAGCGAAGACTTCAAGATTTACCTTGCTAGATATGAAATGGCGTTTCTGTAGAACACCAGTACGCAGACCAATGATCTCTGTCATTGTTATTTCAGATGCCACTACTTTTACATTAAAAAAATGTATCTCAAAAGTAATTCCCTGTGGGTCATTGCCTAAAGTCTGGAAGAATAGTGGTGACACTGGTGAAGTCCAGGACTGAAGCAGCAGTGCCCTCACAGTAAGAGTTCTCATCCAAATTTGGGGGATAAAATAAAACCTAGTATGGAATTTAGGATGTGGCTGGATACTGTGCAGAGATGAGTTGATTGATACTGTATAATCAGAGAATTTTAGTACTCATTGGGGCAGTACATGGAAATAATTCTTGATGGGTAAGTTCACCCTATTGTATTCTTAATATCCTAGCCTGATAATAACTCAGGATAGTCTTGAGGCAGATGTGAAAAGGCAATCTCAGGTTTACATGCCTCGTGCCATAGCCAAGGAAAGCACTGCAGAGAAAAGACAAGAGAAAGGAGATAATAATAATAAAAAAATCTGGATAACAAGTAATAAGCTCACTCACTCTTTTAAAAAAGAGGAGGATCAAAGACTTGGAAGCACGTTACAAAGAAAAGCTAACATTTGAAACAAACATCCTAGATTTTTCTCATTTCTGCATTTTTCTAATTTCAGCATTTTGTTTATACTTTTAACAGTATTGAAGTACATATCCAATGACATCATGTTTGACATCAGTATTTTAAAAAAAAATTCATTCAATATTTGGTAAAAATTCAGGGCCATTTTATAATATAAAATTTCAGAACATTTTTGAGAAAAAAAAAAATCATTCTTTACTCAACTCTTTTAGGAATCTAAAATAATTAGAAGGACAATATTAGTTATTGTCCCCATTTAACCCATAGCCAGGGCTAAACTACAGCAGTTGCTCTATCACCCAATAATCCTACCCCAGCAGAGGAGGTCAATTGAGAAAAGGAAAGGAGAGCCACAGGTTAAAATGAAGACCAATTTAATGAAACAGCAAAACTAATACCAATGTTAATATCAAGTATACAAAGTTATAATCAGCCTAGAAAATGGTACAGTAGTCAGGAAAGCAGTCCTCATGAGAAGAATGGTAAACAAGGCCCTCCAAAGATAGGGAAAAGCAGGATTAAAAGAAAGAGGACCACCAAACTTC
>JAVSBS010012179.1:0-63562 GCA_033124195.1 Coracias cyanogaster
CATAGGTGGCCAGAACAAGTGTAAAGTAGGTGATGAAGAGGGCATGATAAATCCAGTAATTAGCTTCTGTCAGCCAGAATATGGGAGAAGAAGTGAAAGTTGATCTCCTCTGGAGGTGTTCCAGAAGGAGAATAGTAATGAGAACCAAACACCTTAATTTTTCTTACGATGAATTCATCTGCCACTGCAAGGTTTGCTGGGGTTGGAGGTGCTCTGTGCTGTGCCATCAGGATAAATCTTCCCAGAACAGACCTTCTGCCTGCTCGTAGGGACAGATCAGGACCTAAGTGTGACAGTGCAATTGATTTGGGCAGGGTGCCCTCACAGGGAGTGTGCCTGCTTTACAAAATCACCAATTTCATGGCAATATAAGGTATAATATTTGGAACTGTACTATTTAGTAATTGGCTAAGTCATCTGACCAAGGTCGGCAAAGAGGTACTTCATGTGTGTTTACCTCTGTTACCTTTGCTACATCTGCTGCTTGCTTGTACTGAATAGATTTAACATTCAGTATAGATGTAATGTCTAGTATAAATTAAAATTCTTAAATACTTTAGTCCTCCACAGGAAATAAATGGGTGGCCTGAAGAACAGCAACATCAATTCACACCTTCCCAGCAGTGCCACTGCTTGTACTGTGACTCTGCCCTTTTCCTTCTCAAGTCTAGGGAACTATTCATTGATTTAGAGCAGGGAAGAGACTAAGGATAGGTCGGATTCCCAAAGGAATGAGATAAAGGCCTTTGCCCCAAAGGAAAATCCAAGGGCACAAACTGCAAATGGGCAGGGGTATGAGGGGCTGTTTCCGAGAGGTCTGCCCATCCTCCTTTCCATTTTGATGCAGCAACTTGTAACTCATGTGAACATAGCAAAAGTAACAATCGGACATCGCACGCTGAAAGTACACTTCATTATAACACCTCAAAATATCAGCACTGTTTGAGGCCCATTTCAGGGCTGGAAATCCAAAGCATTACTGTCCTGTTAGCACTAGGAAACTGAGGAACACACAGGTTGTGGAGACTGTAGTTGCACAGTGAGGTCACAGGACATTCTTTAAATCTAGCCTTTTGCTGTTATTTCTTGCGGGAAGTTTAGAGAAGACTTTTTGTTTCTTTTATAAATGTTTCTTTACCTTTTCTCTGTTTCTTTTGCCTCTTCATGATTTTTAATTATGTGATTAATATGTTAAAAAGTGGCTGTGGAGTAAACCCAAAAAATAAAGGATTTTTTTTATTTATTAGCCATCTGGACAGTCGAACCAAACACACATTTTAGCAAAATCATCAGTAAAGAAGACAACAATAAATACGGAGTTTATTCCTAGTTAAATATTTTACATTTTCACAATAGGGTTATCATCCACTTAGCCTAGGTCATTTGTAATGAATTTGTACCAAATTATTTGCTAGGAAATTGCATTTCAAACCAGAATGTCAATGTAGAATTTATTTTTTTTTAAGTATGAACCATTCAGTACAATTTTCCCACATTTTTCTGTCACCACATTTGTCTGATGAGCTTGGTGTTGGCAAAAAGCAGGCCCATCTTGTAGCTGGTTGGTATTGACTTTATCAGACCTGTGGGAAGCTGTGGACATCTTCCCATAGAAGCCAGCCCTGCTACCCCCACCCTACTAAAACCTTGCCATGCAAACCCAATACAATATGGAATAGTCCTTCAAGAACGGCCACATTTTTCATTGCGCTGTTCCTTAGTTTGTTTTCCACCACTGGCTTGATTGAGACATAGGGATTTGGGAAAAAATGCTGACAGAAGCCCAAAAATACCTGTGGCGTTGCTCAGATAAAAGCAGTTTACTTAAATCAAGGAGGAAAGTGACTCCTAAGCCACAGATAGACTGTTTTCAAATTGATCACTTAATCTCTGTTTTGCATTTTACCAAGCCTCCACTGCACCAATTGAAATGATACTTGCAATATTTCAAGTATTCTTGAGCATCTCTCTGTGAAGCCATGAGTTGGGTTACTGCCTTGAGCAAGGTTACTGCATTGCTCAAAGCAATGATGGGAAGCCCTCTGTGGCTCATACACAATGAGAGTTCATGAACCATTCTGATTTGTAGATACCACATGCTTAGTGACTTGGTATTTCAAATAATGGATCTTAGCTGATCCATCCCATATGTTTGGCTTCCGAAGGAAAAATACTCATTTTTTAAAAATGCGACATCATGAGGAGAGTATCTTCTCCATTGCTTTTGGTCTTAGATACAGTAACATTGGGCTTTTTGTCCTCGAGGTGAGACTGACTCGGAACATCACACACAGAATCTCAAACAGAAGGTTGCCAACTTCACGTCAAAGGCAATTAGCAAGAAAGAAATACAATCTCCTCTGCTGACATTAGGGGAGAGGTAGAGGAGAGTGTGAGCAATGAAGTAAAGAAGAAAACTTATGCATGTGTTATCACATACTAATCCTTCAGCCCTCGGGTTTGGGCTTTCTGATTCCCAGCACGCTTCTGGATGGTTTGTGTGCTGCACACTATGATCTCCTCCTCCACAGGAAGTCCTAGTTAGCACCCACTGTGTCACTACAGAATCAGAGCACAATATAATGCAATTGATAAGTAGTGGGTTTTGGTTCCTTACTTAGGATCATAGACAAGGCATTCTATATAAATAAGAGCATGGTCAAGACAAATTACAATCTATCTATATATGTGTGTGTGTTTGTAACCCTGTATATGTAGCTCAACTAATGTGGAAAGTTTCTTGTTTTTATTGAATTTGTTGGGTCTCCAATGAGTCTCTTCTGTACCTACAGGACAGCAGAACAGCATGGCAGGTTGTAAACTTACTTGTGTTGTGTCACTTAGCTATTCACCCAAGCAGACAGAGCTGGTGAGAAACTGGGAGATTAACCTAAGTTGTATTTGCAGCGGCTCATGGAAAAAAGTTAAAGCATGTACCATCTGTCTCACCCTAAGAGACTCTTTGAGGCACAGCAGTTGTCTTCTTAGGTGGCTGATCAGTGCTTCTGAATCACGAGAATGAAAGGAGGTTGTAGAGAGGTGGGGGTCACTCTGTTCAACCAAGTGACAAGTGACAGGACAAGAGGAAATGGCCTCAAGTTGCGCCAAGGGAAGTTTAGATTGGATATTAGGAAGAATTTCTTTACTGAAAGCGTTATCAGGCATTGGATTAGGTTGCCCAGGGCAGTGGTGGATTCCCCATCCCTGGAGGTATTTAAAAGACTTATAGACGTAGTGCTTAGGGATATGGTTTAGTTGAGGACTTGTCAGTGTTAGATTTGTGTTTGGACTCGATGATTATAAAGGTCTTTTCCAGTCTAGGCAATTCTGTGATTCTGATTCCGTCAGTGAAGAGGCATTCTTAAAAATTACTCTTTATCTAATCTCACTTTCTCAAAATCTAATACTTTACACTGAAAATCCTGCATTTTCAGTTATGCAATGGAAAACAAGTGTTTTTTTTGGATTGCAGACACTTCCCCTGTACCACCTGACCAAAAATCTGATTTGTCTTCTGCAGTTGCCAATTATTTTATTCTGATATTTCCAAGCCAGGCTCTTGTCAGTGCATTCTTCTCAGGTCTTTGTAATGTAGGAAAGTTGTACTGACAGGAGTACTTTTTTTGGTTCTTTCTATCCAAAAGCCCATCCAGTAATTGATAGTGATGAAGAAAAGCACCATTTTTCACATTTTTGTGGTCCTTGTGCACAATCTAGAAACAGTTTGTGCTTATTCCCATGTTTAACTTTTTCTGCAAATAGTTAAATACATACTAACAAAGGAAGTTTATCGGTATATCCACACTGCACATCAGGTAAAACACAGGGCAGGTGGTTCTTGAACTAACTCTAAAACAGCTAGCAGCAATATCAAGTGTAATGCAACATAAGATGTAGGAGCCATTCACAGTTATAAAAGTCTTGGGAAAACCTCACTGGGCAAATACTGTCTTATGATGGATGACCCTCTGTATTCTACTGCTTTTCTTGTATTCTTCATCTTCTTCTTCTTACTCAACACTAGAGTAAACTGTTCAAATAAGGTCTTAGAGAGCAGAGTCACAATTATGGAAAGGCCATAATTGTAAAAAAAAGAAATCAGAAGGAAATTACAAATTAAAGTGGAATGATTGTCTAGTTCACTCTGGCTTCCATTTCCTAATCTTCCTAAATTATTTTAATGCATGTTTTCAAGCTGAAAATTAGCAAAGGTCCCATGATGTAATTCTCCTAACACCCATTGTATATTACATTATACCAGACCAATTTCATTCCAATCTTTTGCAGCATCATCTCCCACTCAGGGCACATGTATCATGGTTTAGGCACCTCCTACCTGCTATGTTTCTAGATAGTACTTTTAGTACATGAAGTTTAGGAATCATTGTGGAGTTAAAACCAGTTTCTTATTTGTAAAGGCATAGCAATATAAGATAAAAAAATAACTCTTAAAACATGTTTGTCTTTGAAATATCTTAAATTAATAATCAAAAGCTCGCATCAAGTCTAAAAAAATCAAACTCAGTCATGAAGATGAGAAACAGGAATTATTAACTGAGTAGCGAGGCTGATGGAAGCTCAATGAGATCATTTTGTTCAAAGATTAAAGGCGATGAACACTGAAATAGTTGAGGAGGATGGCTATGAACACATCTGACTAGAGCTGCTAAATTCAGTAATGATCAAAAGTTAATTATCAAAGCAGAGAGAACTACTCAACACAGACAATTTGAGTCAATAGCTAAGCAGCCCAGAAAAAAAAAAAAAGTAATTTGGAAGAAGTATTTTCCTATAATGAAGTTATATAAAAGACGTACATTTCAAAGAAACCTGCCTAAAACAAGATTGCATTCTTCCTGATCAGAGAAAAATAATTAGCTCTAATTGACAGACCTGCTGCACACCAAATATTTTCAAACAATATGTTTCTGCATCAAAGCCTAATGTGTAGAGTTACTCAATGTCACTTTGATTTTGCCTTCCTTTATCTTCTGCCACTGGGCATGCTCACAATATCGCAACAAATATGCTTTGAAAAGTGAATGAGCAGCACCTACAAGACAAAGAAAAGTGGAAGGCCAGATCCAGCATTTCTTTCTCAGAAGAATCCTTGACATGTATTTTGTGCTGTGTTTAACATCAACATGGTCCTACTCAGAGGCAAATTGAATAATTTATAATAGGAAAGGGCCAGTTGCTTAAACATTCAACATTAAACTAGGTTGGCATGTAGATTAACCTGAGCATTTGCAGGATTTATTTAAAACTCTGTATGAGTGAACATGTGTGTGAAGGACACTGTCCTTCCAGCATGTGCCTTTTCTTAAGAGCTAGGAAAGTGCCTTCTCCCAGTAACAAAAGGCAAAAAATGTGAAAATTCTCCATGTAAAAATCTAAGGAAAGATATGTGCTAGAATGTTCATGGTCTAAAAAAATAAAACATATCTATAATTATTTCTTCCTAAAGCTACCATGTTTCTTTCAGGGTGAACAGTTGCCATCAGTATAGCTAGGTCGTCAAAACTCAAACATCCAGTTTAGACTCTGCTCTTTAATATTCTGTGACTTTGACAATGCCAGTTCTCACTCCCTGAAATATCTTCATCTTCTTTAATCTTTCATGTAAACAGTTTAGCTCACACCGTCACGCACGTGCTCTCCAGAGTATCTTCTCCTTTCCTTTTTATTGGAATCGACTGCCTTATTGTTATTTGCTTGTGATCCTAGCCTCTCTCCACTCCTATGTTTTGTTTTCTTTATCTGTATTTTGATTTTGTATAGTGATTTTTGAATAATTCAGTGGAAAAAAAAACCTGATTTAGATGCAAGTTTCACATGCTTGAGCTCAGAATTGTTATAGTCCAGCTATTTGTTACACAGAAGGGTCAAGCAAAATATCAGTACAGTCAAAAAAAACATCTCCCATTGTGGAAGGCTATTTATGAGCTTTAAAAATAATTCTGGTTCCCTGCAGGATGGGACTGAAACTTGGCATTTAGTAGGAGGCTTGGGAAGCTGAAATGCCATTTCTGATGGTGTTTTAATCCACTTAAAATGAAGCATTTGTGTGTTGTTACATGTAGTTTATTACTCAGAAAGATTTCTTAATAACATGCTTCTGACTCTACATTTGCACATGGCAGCTGAAAAAGGGAATTTAGAGTTTCATTGCAAAGAGGCACAGCTCGCATTATCTCACAGGGACCCCATTTCATCATAGGCTTGTTTGATAGGACATGATTAGGTTTGGGTTTCTCACGCTTACTTGTGCAGTCTTAAGTTTAGCATCTCCTGAGGCTGAAGTGTTTTCTTTAGCAACCCTACCATACAATTAATATAATAGTTTCCTATCCTGCATTCATTGATTTATTTTTTAGATGGGAAATATAATCCAAATGAAAGAAACAGATTTTCTTCACACGTTGGGAGCCAGTCCAGAGGATTGCTGTTGCCCCATCTCAGCTCTCACAAGCTCTAATTCTTTCTCCCAAATTTTAAACTCATTATTAGGGATTTCCATGGATTTAAATACAGATTTTATCTTTCCTGTGAAGAAGGCTATGAAGGCAAAAGTGCCAAAACAGCAGCTATTTTGAAAAACTAGCCCCATTGTAGAGCCCAGAAGAAAACACCTTCTGGCAAGATGTGGAGCCTAGTTGTGCAGGTCCCAAAGCTTTCAAAAGTTAGTCAGTGTTCATAAAGGATTTAATTCCTCAAGGGCTTATGAGAGTATTTTTCAGGACCACTAATATTAGCACTTCCTATGTGGGAACCATTTTATTCCCATCCGTAAGCATAGCAGAAGTTAAAGTTCCTCACCAAAACCTTCTCTTCAATTTTGGTAGGCTTTATAAAAATATCTCTGAAGGTAATTAAGCACTAAAACTTTTCTTACTATAATAGCTTTATGGATCAGTTGTCTTAATTCTGCCTCTCATCACTGTCCATGCTTGTAATCTCACTCACCATCTGACCGCTTTCCACATTTAAATCTATTACAGTCAGGTTCTGCAAATGCTAGGAGGAATTCTCTGTAACGATACGGCAACACTAGTTTATCTGAAGGTGATATTTCAAGCCCTCTTGCGTTCAAACATTATTTACCTGTTCTGAAAAAAATCAGAGGGGGGATGCAAGGTTGGTTCACGTTACATAATTATGCCACAGAAACATAAAAAAAAAAAAATCTGCACTAAAATCTCGAGCGGCTTAACCAGTGTGATAGAGTGGCGCAGCTCTGCCATCGGTGCCCCCAGCTGTGTTGCTTAGCAACATTTTAATTCAAGAAGAATCGAAGGAGATGAAATCCCCGTGGAGAGGGAAACAGAAATAAGAGGGCCGTTGACAGATGATCTGAGTTGTTTCTTCTAATATACTGTGAAGATCACTGGCTCTTTTCATGAATGATAAATGGACTGTACACAGATCAATGGGTTCAGCAATAAACTGGAACCAGGCTCCATGTCTGAGGTGGTGCAGGCCGAGAGGCCCAAAGATTTACTCATTTAGATGATTTGGAGTGTGTTTCTCAAAGGTTTCACAAGAGGAAATTGATCTGAACATTTGGTCATCCCTTGCCCTTTTGTGTTGTTGGTGAATAAAAACTGGTTGGGAAACAGAGTGCATTCTTCCCTTGATTTTTTTCCTGTTGTTCTTGTTCCAGATATGGACAGATAGCTTGTGACAAAGGGGCCAGACCTCAGAGCGGGAAGTGAAATAATCGCCCTGAATGAGCAGTTCCTAAACACTCATGCCCATTAAAAACAAACAAACCACACTGATACCACAAACTGGAGCAGAAGTATTTAAAACCTGTAGCGCTATGGCTCTGAAAGGGTCCAGCTCCTGCAGCCCTCTGCCCTGGTCATGACAGCTGCCTGGATGTACATTCTGAAGAGCATACACGGGTTGATGTTTGCTTCTGGCTTGGTTCTGCTTTGGTGTGTTGCTTAAATGTTTGTTTCCCCCACCCCTCTTCTCTTTACAGGCTGCTGAAAAGACAAAACTGAGGAACATTCCTGTAAAGTAAGTTATTTTTATATCTGTTTGAAAATGCAAGTTTAACAAAGTTGTTGTATACAATCACTAAAAAGACTAGGACAGTAAGAAGGGTGATGAAAGGGAGAACAGAGTTCAAGTTGCCCCTAATCATAGCTATAAAAAGGTCAGTATCATTGAGGAATGCTTTCAATTTCTCATGTGTCCCTAATGATTGCACTCCCCAAGTTTCATCCAGTTTCCATAAATTAATGTTGTCTGTGAATAGCTGCCAAATAATATCACAGTCATACTCAATACATAGTGCTCCTAGCCTTGGGGAGGTTTGTACATGCTAAAAAGATTTTGATTTTTAATTGCAATCCTCGAGAAGGTCTGACAGGGGGGAAATAGCTCGGAACATGCCAAATGATTTCTAGACACATGGGAATATTTTGCACCTATGTATCAAGGCTTTGCCATCCTGTTGATTAAGAGCTTTTTCTCGCTCGGTGTGTACACGTCTCTCACAGCATACACACATGTGTGTTTCTGCTCTTTACAGTAGGGCTCTGTGAAGGATGAGCAAGCTACCAGGGAGCAATTTCCAGGGCATTTTATGAGAAGTTCTTAAATCTTAGGGCACTAGCAGCAACACTCAACCATATATCATTGAATTAGGAAAGTTGCTATATGGATGTCCTGGCTCTTTGAGAAAAGGCATTCTCAGTTAAAGCTACCAGCAATCAGTAATTCTGTTTAAATAATGAATACTCCGGTCTTAATGGGCTCTTATGTACCAATAAAACACATATTTTTAGCTTCAGTAGGTGATCGTTGCAGTTTAACTAAGTCCCAGTAACTGTATATTCCTGTTACAGAGAGAGGAAATGTTCTTATTTTTATAGTAGTTTGCTGATCACACTGGCTTTTGGACTGGAGTGATTTTATATTTGTAAGAACATGCACTGACAGGAGTCACAAATCATTGTGTTTTAGTACATGTAACAAAAGAATACAGTTCTACTTCTCACTTGGCTTCCATCATGTATAGTCATTTACAGCTTATAAAGTGAACACAAAATATGTATGAACACTCCTTGAAGTGATTAGGCAAGATGCAAGATAGTCAGAAACCTCTCTCTCTCTCATTCAATCTGATAGAAATTAGAAATAGGATCCAGCAGGGACCTGATAGCACATGAAACTTCTAATAAGACAAGGGACCTTTCTTGCCTATAGGGCTAGTTCAAATTCAGTGCAAGCTGAATTAAAGCCATTGTTAGCTGCTGGTTGTTTAATAGAGAGTGAAATGAGCTCTGTTTTCACCTCACATTCTAGAGAATCCAGGAGTTGTAAGGTGATGAGAGTCCTGGAGAACAACTCCAAAATAATCATTTATCATTCACTCACTTTTTTGAGTCAAATTCTCAGGAATGGCTCAACTGAATTGAGTTTTCCCACATATAACAGAGATATTGAGCCTTGCAGTCATTAAGCAGCACGTATGTGACAGTGATGCCCAATTAATCCACCAGAAAGTTTCAGGAATGGGGAAGAAGGGTGATTTAGGTTAAATCACTCCTCTATGGGCCTGGAGTAAGTGTAACATTTTGGAATGGGAGAAGGCCAGATGGACAGTCTCGCTCTTTCCACCTAGATGTGCATATTTCACCCTGTCATGTTTCCCCCAACTGGTTGTTTAACTTCTCTGACTGTTTGCATGGTGGCAGCTTCTTTTAGTACCCTAGGGAATCCATTATACATATTAATTACACTCTGCATAACAAAACAGCTGAAAAATCTGCCTAGTATTTTTCAGTGACATGTAACTACTTAAGGTACCTGTACACAGTCATGGCTGTATGCTAAACTGTTACCTCTCAGGGCAAAAGTAACAGTAGTGTCTTTAAGACAGCAGTAGTAGATATGGATTGCATTTATATAAGCATCACAGCCGCACTTAGTACAGCTCAGGCTTGTCTAGCTTTTAGTCATTGCTTTTGTAGCTCTCAAATGTCAAAGAGAATTTCACTTGAATTTTAATGTTCTTCAGCTATGCAAAATAAAGTTAGTAGCTTCCATTGTCGTAAGGGCTGAAAGCTGTACAGATTCCTTCTACCATATGTGACTTATCACATACATTTTTAAAAACACATTTCTGTTATTAAGACATATGTGATAGTACACTTCTGCAAATGTGAATTGCTTTTGGCTAAAAGCCATGCACTAATAAGTTGAGTTGAATCTAACTTCATTTGACATCTGTTACAATATATACTTTTTAACATATATAAATATATATATAAAATATTTGCAGTTGTCATTAGCATAAAAAATTCCCTTGTTTTCACATTGTGTTGACATAGTTCTTGTGTCCCAAAACTGGAATCAGAAATCACTCCCTTTTCAAGACAATGCTTTATAGAGAGTCCTTGGATAGGAGCTAATAGTGCCACTATTTAACATACTAGTTTAGGAGCATGACAAACATTTCTGTAGAAATGGTCTATTTACTTTTCATTGCTCACTTTATTAATGTTGCTGGTTAATGTTCGAGAGGAAGCTTACTGTTCTTTTTTGTTCTGTTGAATCCCTCCAGCACTTAACACTTACAGAGGGAAGAACCCAAGGAGGTTTCCTTACTACACTTGAGTAAGGTAGCCAAGCAGCTGGTTCTGTAAAGTCCAAGTGTCTGTAGGTGCTTAAGTGACTGGTGTGAACTTCCTAGTGGCCAAGGTACATGCAGGTGGCACTTGGCTCCTTCAGAAATCTTAGTCTCAAGTCTGTGTTGCTTGTAGCACTGCAAGGCACAATACATCCATGGGAACTCATCTTTATATGATGGTAGCATCATCTGACATAATATTACCATAAATAAGCACACAGAAAATAGCTAAGAAGTCTCTGTGTCTGCAGAACTGTTTGGGATGGGGGTTTTTTTGGTGGAAATAGTGCAGTTAATTTTCCAAAACATAAGACCCTTTTCTGTTTGTATGTGGCACCAAGGTGGCCGCCATAACTGCAGAACCCACTAACATACATGTCCTCTCCTGCACTTGTCATATTGGGAGCATTTACTTTCTCCCATTGATTTTATCTGTATTTACATTGAGAGTCTGTACTATAAAAGAGATTTCCTGGGTGTAAAGTCCTAGATTCTTACTTGCTGGTCCCTATCATGCTGTTCTTATCCCTGAGTCTGAAAGAGGAACCATGACTTAAACAAGTTTACCCTTTGGAGGGTTTAAGATTTCTAAAAAGCTGTTATGTGGGAAGTGATTTTGAATTAGGATGGATCCAGAGGAAATAATCTTCTATATACCCTGTGATTTGATGGAAGATGGGGAGAACAGTAATACGATTAAAACTGAATAGCAGCTTTGTTCTGAAGCCCAATTGATGATCACTTTTCCCAGATTTTTTCCCAGACTTGGGTATGCAATGGGAGCCCCCATCAGCATAGAGCCTAGAGGAATCAAGGAATCAGTTCATGTTGACTTGTCCTTTATCAGTGGGTTGAGTGGCAGGGTGCCCTCAGATCCAGGCACAGTCAGGTCAAGTACAAAAACACTTGGCTTGGCAGCCTATACATTAACATAGACTGAAGGTCAACCAACCCAGTGCTTTATCTGCCAGTGGCAGAAGGTGGGGGAAGAACAACAGCAATTACGGAGATATCCTCCTCAGGGACTATCTATCCTCCCACCTTCCTGCACACAGCTTTTTACACTTCCATAACCACACATCCTGTGTTTAGGAGGTACCAATGGACTTATCCTCTATGCAAAATCTGTTTTGAAATCTGTTTGTACTTCTTGTCCCCACAACATCCTGTGACATTGAGCACCATCATGCGCGGAAAAAAAACTCTGTCTGCTGTTTGTTTTAAACACTTTTCCTCATATATTCACTGGAATCCATGCAAGTAGTTATTCTTACACAAAAGATCAAATGATTACTCACTGTTCTTCGTTCCTAATATTACATATCTCTGTTGTATACACCAAGGAGTCTTCCTACTCAAATGCCACTAATGATGCTATTTTCCCTCTAAGAGTGTGAGTCCACCAGTAGGCTAATGCAAACACCAAGCAAGTCTCTGCAATTGGGAAAGGAAGACTGTGTGTAACCTAGTTTCTTTTCACTGTTTTCCATATTAAAAAGATGAGTCCTTTGCCTGGCAATGCCCTTCTAAGGACTGGATATGATGTCACTGTAAACAAATGCCTCAGATTAGAGTCCTTTATGAAAATGGCCAAATGGATTCCTTGGGAAAATGTGGGGAAGGGAAAGAATTATTTGGCTAAAACCTGCTACCATCCAGCATTATGAAACGCAACAGTTTTGTAAGAGAGAAATTAGATTTTTTTAAAATGGAAAACAAATGCTTTTAAGAGTGGTCTGTGTAATCCATGAACTGCTGTAGAACTGTGAGAATGTTGGAATTGACTTCTTGCTTCAGGGAGGAAAACATTGCCTTCCTTGAATGTCCTTTATACTCTCTTTTATAGTCCCTTTAAAAATCTTCAATAGAAAGCAATGGCATTTTCCCCAAACACCTGCACACGCTTAAATTTGCTGTAGATATAATGACTTCCAGATACATGTTTTGAGATTATAGCTTGTGTTAAAATCCCACTGCTTTTTATATTTTCAAAATATATTTGTTTTCCATCAGCCACAAGTTTGTTAACCAGAAAGACTTCTGGTGTTTATTGTCTTTTCCTGCCATAAAACAAATCTTCTCCTCAGAAGGGCATCTAACTTGGCTTGGTATGGTTTTCTGTCCCAACCATCATTGGAAATGCAATCCATTAACATTTGATATCTTGACATTTCAATTGACCTCTCATTTGCAAAGCGCAGTGGTATTTTTCGTGGCCTTTTCATCCTTGATTATACATGGAATAGGAGTGACTGTTTCTACTGACTGCACTTTAAAAATATCTTTGTTTTACCAGCTGGAGTGGCACCTTGTTTTTCCCTCCCTGGGCAGTCCTTATTCTGCATGGAAGGTCTGAGGTCTGAGCAAGTCATGCAGAGCCAGAGGATTTTCTTATTGACTCACTAAGCGGGAGGGCAAGCAGGTCAGACGCTGAGGGTCAGTTCGCGTACGCTGTAATAGCAGTAACCATAAACAGATCTTTTGCTCCCATTGGCAAAAGTGCAGGCCAGTGCACTAGGTCTGAAGGCTGGTGTTTTTAACCAGTCAAATCAGGCATTCGTAACCAACAGAGGTACGAAAGGGACGGTGGGCTACCGGTACACATCTCTTCCACTGCAGGCTATCTCCTGTCCTGTACTTAAAAGAAGAAGAACAAAAATATGTCATGTCTAGGTTGAAAAGGACTCCCATTCATGATAGTTCTATGGGAGGTTGGCCATATATGCATATAAGTGTATATACATACACGCATAGATGCTCACTTATGGACCGTAGGTACCTATGGACATTTGCATATGTGTAGGACATTTTCTAATGGACTTAAAGCACTTTTAAAGAAACAAAAAGCCCGAAGCTGCTATAACTCTCATCCTCAGTAAAACTCCCAAGCAATTTCCACACCACCACCTGTTAGTCCCTGCTTCTAAGCCTTCCTTCCCGTTGTTTCTCCCTCAGACTATTTCTGGCAAACCACTAAATCAGCCAGCACCAATTCAATTAGTTCTAAGAATCCATTACAACATAGTGCCTAAACTGCCTGCCCATATTCATTTCTCAAAGAAATCCATTCATATTTATGTTTTAATACTTTAAGTCTAGCATGCGAAAGCACTCAAATCCCCAGTAGAAATCCAGGAAAAAAGCCTGCTTACAGGCAATTAGAGACAACGTTCTTTAGCCCCTGATCCTCCTAGTCTGTCCACTTAGGCATCTGCACAGGTGCAGAGTGTGGTCAATGGGATCACTTTATTGCACCATCAATGAAGTCCCTCCAAAAATGCACAAAACCCCCAAATGCCACGGATTCTGCAAGCTGGGCCACGTGGCAGAGCCTGTGCAGACATGCAGCACTCAGGGCAGCATTGGCACCTGGAGCATCACTGTGAAAACCAGTACCCACGTGCTACTGTTGGTTTCCACTGAGTTTTATTTAGCGAGCCTACATTTCCTCAGCAGAATGTGAACTCTAGAAATGTTGCGAAGGATTATTTTACTCTTACAAGTTAAAGGTTAGTGTTGGAAACGGATTATAGAACCACCACTTTTAAACTGTTTGCAAAGAAACGCACATATTAAATCCTTTTTGATGATATCACATTAATCCTTAAATACTGATTTTTATGTAAATTTTGACTCTTGCAAAGCTTTGACAATTCAGCTATCCCCATGTGGTTTTATCAGAGCTCAATTGCTCCTTTAGATCTTTTTTCTTTTCTGCAGTACCTTTCGCTTTATTCCAAAGTCATCACGGCAGCTGGAAGATGTAGTACTTTAGACATAAAATAATAAGTCCATTTAATATTTTACCTTTATTTTTTGAATTTGTTCTTCTGACACATCTTGTTAGATATATTTTTATCAGTCCAAAGGATAACCACAGTAGGGCTATTTTTATTTCTAGGGAAATGATGCATGATAACTACTGGCAGGGCCCAAAACAGTAAATCAGTCCTGTTCCAACCACAGAATGTATTAAAAGTCTGTAGCCTGTGGTAATAAGTTATAATTTAGTTGACTAGCAGTTTGTTTGGACTTAAAACTGTACAAATGAGTCACATCGGCTAAGTCCTGAAATATAAAATAGTTTGCACTTTATTAAGGTTTTCAGCTACCACCACAACAGGTACCTAGAGAGAAGACTCATTTTTCAAATGGGTGCAATACATTTTTATAGTGAAATGCTTCCGACTTGATTGCATAATTTATAGTAGATGGTTAAATTACCACACGTCCTGTGTAGCACACAATGTTTGCTTACAAGACAATGAGATGAACAGACTCTGAGAGCTCATTCATCTAATCTCTTACAAATCTGAGCACGCACCATCAATACCAAGCACCACTGGCTGCATCCAGCCACGAGGCTTCCCTCAGCTGCCAAGCCAGGCACGTTGCTCAGTAGCCATCACGAAACTCCAGACAGCTACAGAAACCTTCTCTTTTCTGTGTGTTTATTTACAGAGACATATATGTGCCAGTTGACCAAAGTTAATCATGCATTTGTACAAAATTTGTCGGGGGTCTTGCAGCTGGACAAAAATAAGTATGTTCATTTTAAGTGGGTTTCTTTTGTTATTTTTCAAAACAACATTTTTACGCCTTCATTGTGGTACAGCTTGTCAAGATGAAATTTAGGTCTATTTGTAAAAGTGGCAAAAAAGTGAAAGTTTGAGCCAAACAAAACCCTTTTTTTGCCTGATTATTCCTTTTGACAGAAAAAAAAAGTTACGGTCAATATTATTTTTCCAGTTTTAGCATATGTCTGCTCTTGATCAAAGGCATACCTGTTCTTCTGTCCTCACTTATGCTGTGGTTTTGATGATTTTAGGTTTTATATTTGTCTTTCTGGTCATTGTTTTTAATTTTAGGTTACTTAGCATTTATTCAATTATTCAAAGTGTTTGCTTTGGGCATTGTGTTAAGTAACAGCTGTTTTCTAACGGCCTGTGATCTTTTTTAAATTAATGCTTTAAAAATGTGCTTCTGAGCAATTAAGGTATTGCAAAATGGATGAAAAGGCCTGATCCTGCTAGAAATGGGAGTACCTGTGCTGCTGGTTTCAGTGCAGCTGGCTGAATCCAGCATAGAAACCAGCCTTCAGATCTCATACCCCTGGATTTCACCAGTGAGCCATTTCTGTGCTGCTGGAGGAGAAATAACCAGAGTAAAATTGTAGCATTAGTGCACGTATATGACTGAATGGGTTTTTTAGGTTCTAGCGTGTGCTAAAGACTCTCCAGATGAAGATCCCTGCGTTAGGAGAGCCTGGTAAGAGGCAGTGGATAAAGCTACCAGGCAGTGGGATTTAACCAGGGCTGTCAACAGTGTCTTTGAAACCTGTCGGCCCGTGTCTGCTCTCTTTTGAGCTGCAACTCCACTAGTTTCACTGGCATTTCTCCTAACTTTACCTTGGTTTGTGAGGGGAGAAGTTTCCTTGCTCTTTCTGGGTTCTGGCCTCATAGTAATACATGCAGTAGGTCTCCTCTGCCTTGTGGGAACATGAAAATAGGGCAGAATAAAGGTGGTCCTCCTTGGTATCACCTTTTGTATGCCAGAGAAAAAGTTCCTGCCATACAGCAAATAGTCCTTTACTTTGGCAGTGACTAATTGAAAGAAAAGAGACACAGGTGTCTTTGAAAAATTTGTGTTTCTTTAAGTAAAAAAATATATATATAATGATCTTGTGCTAAGTGAGAGAAGTAGAAAAAATTCCAGTCATTTAGGATCAATGAATACGAAAGAAAGGCAAAAGCTAGATAATGTTTCAGGAAATAACACTGCTACAAGGTTAATTTTGCCTAGTACAACATTTCCTAGTATTGAATTGCCTGATATACTCCCTCAGGGATTGCTCCTGCGCTTGCAATAATCGAGGCTGATTTTATTGGAAAATCACCTCTGGATGAGAGACATACTCTAGAGAGAACTTTGCATGGGTACAAATAGGTTTTTGGTGCCAGTGCCATGTTGCCCAGGCCAGCACAGTTATAGCTCCCAATCTGTCTGTGCATTCAAGCAGCAAATTCATTAGCAACCCTTCTGGCAGGATAGAAAAATAGACATATTAGGGAAATTTACTTTGAATTGTTTTCAGGATTTGTTGGATAACAGTTCAGTAATCAAATTGCGCCTCCTAACAAGAGCATTAAATATTTGTATTAATAGTGGCAGGGAAGCGGCAGATATTCCTTTAAGTGCAGAACACTTTACCGTAATGCTATGTGACTTGCAGAGATCATGGATGAAAGAAGAGATTAGCATAGTTGGAGCAGGGGTGCTTGTAATGTCGGAGCTGATTTTTGTTTTGTGTTGTATATCGAGGCTGTGTTGGGTCGCGTAACTCTCTCATTACAGACATAATGTATGTTCAAGTATCAGCTCACCCATCAGTCTGCTGGCTCTGTAATTGTAGAAGTGGGCTATCTCTTGACAGTGCTGTGCTCTCTCTAACTGTGGGACCCAAGTTCAGATGTATGTAGCGGCTTCCAGGCCTTGTCAAGTGGAAAGTGAGCATATTGTAAACAGAGCGCGTTTTGCCTCCAGCTGGGAGGAGGGACACGTGGAGCGCCCGCATACGTGGGCTCTCTGCTGACCTTGGAGTGACTTTGAGCGTGGGGAGGCTGGAGGAACACTGGGAAAGGGCTGATTCAGAGAGACAGATGAGTGAGGAAGAAAAATCAAGGAGATTGGCTCAAGGACATTGGAAAAAAGTCTTTCTAAAGAAAGCAGGAAAAATTTTTACACTCAAAGCCAACACCAAGCCCTTATAATCAGGCTCTTCTGGCCACACACTCACAGTGATGGGAGAAAAAATCATTTAATGCAGCTTGCCAGCTGAGGCCTGTGCAAAAGCTAGTATTCTGCTGGGGAAAGAAAGAGCATGGGCTGAATTTATTAAGGAATAAATTACATTAAGCTCCAGGAACTGAAAGGGTTAAATATTAGGATTGTAAAAAATAATCTGAACTCCATTTCCTAACTCCTCTTGTCTTTGTGATTGTTTCACTGTGAAGAGGAGAGCCACCCTCGGTATCAGTCATAGTAAGCTATTTAGACACAGGGATAAGTGGCATATGGCTTAGCACTTTTGGGTCTAGCAATCAAGTAGCAACCTTCTGCAATACAACTGTAGTTCAGTTCCCAATGGACTTCACTTCGATGATTAGATATATTGAGTTCCCTGTGTCATTCAGAGACAGCAGGATTTCATACAAGTTGGTGTTAGCTTCCTCTCACTTCATTTCAATTTTCAATAACCAGTGTCATCACATGTAACAGTTTCTTTGTAATGGAACTTCATGTCAAATCAGATTTGCCTTTCAAGTGAAAGAGCACTGTGAAAACTCTTCTGAAATACTGTTCTCTGGAAAAATCCTTACCACAGTAAAAACAGGGAGAGATTTTTTTTTATTTCTCTTGAAGAAACCTAGGTGCCTGATCTCCAGTCAGTCAGAAATGCTCAGAAAAAAAAAGCTTTACTATTGTATTTGGGAATGGTATTAGCATTCTTTACTGGACTTACTCCAGGTGTTTGCTGAAGTCATTTTTGTTCTAAACATGCTAGGAAATGTTTTTTCAGTCGTATTTGAAACCAAAACTATGGTATTTAACACCAAGTTCTGTGTAAGGGGAGTTATATCAGAGGAGACTTTGGATCCCAGTGCCCACTGGAGGATGAAGGCATGAACCCTCCCGAAAGTCAGGGTATATAGGGAAGGGACAGGAGAAAATCAAAGAGTAAACAGCCCAGAACATGCATCATGGTGAGCATAAGCCTGCGAGTCAAGTGTATTTCTGGAGGAATCTGATGTCTTGACATCTTACACCTATGCCAATGCTTGAAGCTATTCGCTCCCCAATGGGCTGTGATCTCAGTTGTCTCTTTGGTGTCCCTTCTTCATAAAGTTTCCAAAATGGAGGAGGTCTTTGAAGGTCCACCTGTGTCACACAACCTGTACATTGAGATTCATTTGGCCGCTTTCCTGTATAGCACCTCTGACATGTATGGATTGTGCCAGATAGCTTAACAGCACAAGCAGTGTTTTTAAAAAGTAAATTCTGGGTCATCCATTGACAATGAAGCACTTGCTGTAATTCACAATTAGTCTTAATATGCTGTAAGAAGAGCAGTTGCAGACGAATGTCTCACAGCTTTATAAGCCCAGCATTTACCAAGCAGCAAAGATGATACGGCTGTCCATATCACATACCCAAGGCTGCCCATCCCATGGTTTTATTTCTTGGCAGTTTCCTACAATTTTGTGAAACATTTTTTTAATGTGACAAAGTCACTTCAATTACACAGTCATTATAAGTTTTGCCAAGGTTGACTATGGATCGTTTTGTGTTCATTAGAGCACAAAATTAGAATTTTCATTGCAGCAACTGTAAACAGTATTGGCTCAAAGGAGTCAGGTTTTTTTTCCTCCATAAAATCTTGGATAAGCTATAACTGAGGACTTCCATGCTTTTTTGACAGATTTTAATTTTTTTTTAACTGCCTTCTGGGTTGTTGGATTTTTTTCTTCTTCTTCCTAGCCGTTGATATATTTGTTTAACTGAATAACCGGTTCCCTTCAAAATGATGACATTGCCACTATGTGCGTGAACAAGCCGGTGCAGTCAGCGTGTTTCTAAGGCTGTGAATATATTATTTCTTCAACTTCTTAAATGTTATAGCTTGGTGCTTGTCACTTTAGACCCGGTCAGGGTTGTAAAAGCTATAAATGGTCTTCAAGAAATAACCCTGTTTCAGAAAATACTTCATCATCTGCTCAAGTCCCACTAAGCCCCATTAAGCTTTCACTTAAGTAATCTCAGAGTTTATTACTTAAGTAACAATTAAAATTTCTAATTAATATTTTCATGAATTTATGGATACATATGATTGAGTTTGCTGTTGTAATATAAAGAAATTGCATCAAAACTAATCATTTTATGTATGCAAAAATTAAGCAAGTAGGAAATAAATCCAGCACAGAGTGTTTCAAGCAAGGAGGAAAACCAGAAGAGCTTCCAATGAAGTCCAGGCTGTCAAAAGCTGTGTGGAACAGATAAACAATACAGCTACCTCCTCTTGTCTGTATTTAGAAAAATAAATAATATCCAGAAAAGCATCTTGATGAGAAATATTTTTTGCTTGATTTTTTTAGTAATTACTTTTAGGTTAATTTAGTCTTTTTATTGCTGATTTAGCTCACCAGAAACTATGGTGTATTAAGTAGTGGGAGACTGCTTAGTGGAAAATATAACCAAAATGTTTCATCTGCTAGATTTTTGGGCTGAAGGTGAAGCTATGCTGCTCTACCCTCCTTCTCTGTCTCTTAGGATTAGGGAGTTTGTGGTGCTCCTCACTTGTGTTTCACTTGGAGGAATTTCCAGGCTTTGTTTTTAACCCGATTTGTATTTACAAGGAAGGAGAAATGACAGAGACTCTTAAGAAAGTAGGAAAGAACTTCAGCAGACATTCCTGTCAGAACTCACACAGCAGCAATCTTCTGCCTTGCTCCTGCAAATCCACAGTGTGTGTGCTTCTCTTGGCATGTGGCATGCTCATGTCTTGCCGATGGGATGCCCAGTCCTTAGAAATTAATTTTTTTTAGATATAATATGCCATGATAATGTCATTCAGGATAAGATATGTCACCAAATGCACCAACAGGCTTTATCAGCTTATACCTCTTAGCAAAACCTGGAGCTGCAGTGAATGGGGACAGCAGTCGTACAGCACAGGCGTATCTATTCCTCTCAAAGAAATGTGTTTAACAAGATTATGTACTATTTGCATTCCAAGTTTGCAATTAGCACCCCATGAACACAGAATGAAATCATCCAAGTGGCAGATAATGTGTTAGATATATGTAGTTAGACTTTGCAGATTAAACACACTATTAGATATGTGGCAGCACAGCTACAGTAATACATTTTATACAAATCAATGTAATCTGAATATTGTGAGAAGTCACTGAAATATGGTTCTCTTATTAAACCTGTGAAGTATGCATGTTTGTGAATGCATGTGTGTGCATGCAGGAATGCAAATTACTAAGTGGAAATATTAGCAAATTGTGGAAATCTTGCTGTATATAGTAGAGAATTTTCCTTCAAAGCACATATAAAGGTTTGATTCTGCAACTTTGTTTTCAACCCTATAATTTTACACTAGCTGGCATAACTTAGCAAGCTAGAAGTCTAACTGCATGTGTCTGACATGCCTCTCAAAAGAAATAACAAGATGAATGCGCGTGGTGAAACAGGAGTAGCGTGTGTAAAATATCTATTCTTCTCTGCACATAGGTTACATTTCAGTCAGGGAAGGGAAAGAAGACTCCTTCAAGTGCTGTTTATCTGCGTTGTTTGTAGTCTGGAGGTCTCTGAATGTATTTCTTTTTAGCTTCAAGGACTTTCAGTCTGTAAAGAAACTAGCAATGCCAAGCATTCCTTCTTTACCAAATGTGATAATTTCTGAATCCAGACAGTGCCTTACTTGCATTAATGTGCTCAGTGGTCTGGTGGAAATCAGTAAAATGATGAGGCGCAGTGAAGGGGGAGGGCGGGCGTTCCACATTTATTTATTCTGGATAAATGATGCCCATTAATCTATCAGAAAAATATGGAATTAGCAGGGAAGAAAGCACAGTTACAAATTTGGCAGTTGCTAGCATGCACAGATGGTCTTTCAGTGTTTTAAGATTTTCCAGTCTTTTGATATTGACACCAACATTGAAAAGTAGCCCGTGAGTTGCTAATGTTCATCTAGAATAGCCATAGAAAAATAACATTGTATATTTTGGAGTCTTCAATCTCCTCTCAGTGTATTTGCCTAAAGTTTTTTAATCTTAAAGGTAAACTACTTATGCTCTGTCTGTCTTTGGTTATTTTAAGAAGTGTAATTGGAGTATGATTTCCTAAAGTAAGACAGCCAGTATATCCAGACAAAGGTGTTAGGAAGAAAGAGACGCTTACATGTGAATTATGTTGAACAAAGTTCGCGGGCTGGTGATCCGAATTGCTTTCCTACTGTTACAGATAGTATGCTTCTTTTACAGTGTTCTCAAAACCAGGATGTTGAGTCCCTCCTTGGTAGAGTGTTGTTTATTCTTACTCTGCTGACAAAAGCTGATTTTCAGTCACCGTAGCTTCACTGAAGCTGGGAGTCTGACCCTGGCAATATCTCCATTCAGTGTTTCAGGGCACAAAGTCAAGAGGGAAGGATAATGTCATCTGCTTAATTTGCTTTCGGAATGTTTGGTTGAGTCTGTAAAGACCTCGTTGAAATATTTCAGAGAGGAAATCGTGGAATAATTCTTGCCAACTTTACTTTGAGTTTATTCTCAGCTGACCCATAGGATGGAGTACCTTAATGACTGTTCTGGAATGTGCCTCCTGCAGGGCTGTAGCTGTGTACATAACCCACACGTGCACAGGACAAAGACATCTTTGACTACAAACAGTCCAAGGTCCTTTGTATTAAAAAAAAACCAAACTCAGCACACTACAAATTTTAATCTGGTGAAAAAAGATCTGATGTGCAAAAGTAAGGTGGAAGTCTTTGATGTGTGACAGAAACACTGTACATTGCTATCTCCAGTGTATCCAGCTCCATAGGTCTCCTTTATACAGATCTGCATGAAGATAGATAGACAGACAGACAGATGGACAGTCAGGCAGACAGATGGGTAGATACTAGTATCTAGATACAGGTGTGCCAAACCTATAGGATATTAGGGCATATAGATATACTTCTAAGGCATTTTTGTTTTTAAATAAAACAAGGCAAATGAACACTATCTTGCCAATATCTACCAATGAGAGAAACATTTCTGAAGAATTAAGTATTAGGTGCTAATGAGAAAATTTTCTAATTACTGTTCAGCAGAAATATTGCTTCCCATCTGTGTGGATACGATGGAGCAAACCTAGAGCACCTTACTGCTTCAGACAGTAGTTCCCATCTTTGATGCACATAGCCAGCTTTCATGTACCACCTCAGAAAAAGAACTTGGTTGTGTTCTACAAGTAGGGATGCAAAATGTAGAGTTTTATTTCCCAGCTTGCCAACAGCCATCTCAGGTAACTTTAGCTTAAGCCATACCTGTCAGATAGGGCAGAAGAATTATGCCATATATTTTGCAAGCTACACTTCTATTAACTCATCCTAAGAGATCAGTTACCTCTCCTGCAAGCACCTGATACTACTGACTGGTGCTCAGCATGTGATCCTTTATAACCATCTGATCTTTTTCTGGAAAATTACCTCACTGATCATTCTCTACCATGTATTTTTGCTTTTGGATTTTCCTGATAAACAGTAGTACCTTGCACTTGTCCACGCTGAATTTTATCCTGTTTCTTCAGATCTTATCTTCACTTCATCAAAGACATTTTGTATTCTAAACCATCCTCCAAAACACTTGCACACCTTCTCACATGGGTGTTATTTGCTAATTTAACAAGCATACTCCCTGTTCTCTCATCCAGACTAGTAATGGTATTCCAAAGTGTCCATGTCTATTGTATAGCTTCTGTGACAGTAGTTAGACTTTAGTCTTGACAGATGTCTTTTGCCAGATCTATAATAAAAATGAGATCTAATACTGATCATGATTTGGGCAATTTATGTGATCTAGAATGGATAGCTTACCAGAATGGATCAATTCTTTAAAATCTTGAAATGGCTGCACATCTTGCAGGACTTCTTACGGAATTCTGAAGATCCTGGAGAGAATTAACTTTTCAGCTTTTTTGTGCATATGTGAAACTTCCATTTAGCAAGCCACTTAAATGCACAAAAAACCTCACTGCAACACATTTCAAAGTCCCTCGCCGGCAATTAAAGGCTCTGCAGCTCAGGCTGTCGATCTGCTAACCCACCACATACAAATTCCATTGAATACTGCCCACTGTCAATATTCTTGCAGCACTGGCAGTTCTTCAGTTTTATATGTTCCTATTTTGCCATGAAAATGTATTGAGGGAAATTCCAAACTTCTTTCTAGTCTACGTGGTGTTTAAGAGAGCAGTGCAGATACTACAGCATTGAGGGGCAGAGATGCAAAAGCAAACAAAAAAAATGGAAGTAGCTGGAAGCAGAGAGAAGAAGTCAGACATCAGGCTAGACTTAGAAATGAGCATGCAAGACTGTTGTTGTGTAAGCAAAAGCTGACCCTGACCAGCTCTAACTAGTGTTATCTTCACTTATTCCAGATATTGCTGGAGGAATTTCTTCATTTGTTTAATATCAACAAGCAATTCATCTGGACTTCACTCAGCAGTCATATACAATCATATCACCAGTCATGCACATACTCCAAAATTCATCCACACATTTGAAAAATAAAGCCATGCATCTAATAATATATGTAGAGGGTTGTTCCGGACATATACTCTAGCATATGTACTTCAGCTTCTCTTTTAAAATGACCCTTTTTTCTTTTTTTAAACATGTAATTGTGCTACAGTCAAATGATCTTTTAATCACTACTCTAGAAGTCTTAGCTGCAGTGTGAAGGATTCACCACTCCTTTTGTCCTGTGTCCCCCACTGCAATGAATTTCTTGGTTCCTATCCTTCGTTTGCCCACACACAGGTGTATAAAGATCTGAATTCTGCCTCCACTCCAGATGCTGTCTCAGACCACCACTCTCCTTCTTTTGCACCATCCTGCAGGAGGTCTGTAGTATTTGGGGAGCACCTGCACAGCCGTAGGCATGTGTGCAATGCTGTTCAAATTTACGACATTTGTTTTGCTCTGTCTTCTAAACAGAATGTCCTGGATTCAGCTCCTAGGCTCTGTTGGGTCATTTCCTTGCTCTTTGGGTGTTCCTCACTGCATTTGTGTGTACCTCGTTCTTTTATTTTGCTTTGGCTAAGTTACCTGAGTCCATCTCTTAATTTCATAATATTTGGCAGAGTAAGGCAGAGCCGTGGGCTTGTGGTTTGATCTTGAAGGTCTCTTCCAGCCAGAAGAATTCTATAATTCTATAGTTTGGCCCAGTAGAATATTGTGTTATTCTCTGTATAAAAGCATGTGTGACTCATTTTTATGCTATAACTCCATCAAAGATTATTTTTCTTGGCCCATAACCATTGTACAATGATCAGTCTTTTAAAGAGAAGTGCTTATCTCCAACACCGAAGCTCAGAGTAGTTAGTTTTGTTGTCAGCTCTCTAGTGTACCCAGGAGAAAATCTATCCTCTGCCATCCTCACAAGTGAGAACTCAGGGAACAATCTCGCATCCATTTTTCCATTTAGGTTCCCAAGTGCCTTTGTGTGTTTGCTCTGACCTTATGTTGGGGAGAGTTACAGGTTACTAGCAGTCATCTTCTCCGTATTTTTTCTGTGACCATAATTCAGTGTAATGGAAACATTCCAAGACAATTAGAAATGCAGTCCAAAATGCAGAAATGCAGTCTAACCTGCATTCAAAAATTCAGTGTAAAGCACTAACCTTCTCTAAAGAGGCATGCCCCATCAAGAAGATGGGGTTATTGAAAGTCCTGAATCTGTTCTTCATAAGCTTTAGACTTTGTCCGTATACTAGACTGCATCTTAAAAATAAACCTATCATCAGGTTTAGCAAATCAATACCCTAAGAGTGTGAAATGGTCCCCAGAAATCTCCAGAATGCCATTTCACAGTAAAAGCAATTGAAGAAGAAGCTGCAGTGGAATATCTTATGAGATAGCCATTTAGATCACAAAAGGATCATAAAAGTCAGAAGCAGTTTGTTTGAAGCAAGGTTCATAATATAACCATACAGAGCTTGCTGGGAAGAAAGAGGAAAATTGCAAACCAATTTGTGGTTACAGCTTTTTCTGTCAATTCTACAGGGATTTAAAACTTGTAAAAGGTGGAACTTCTGCCATCTTACATTGCCCAACTAGAAAGAAATCGCTATAATCATAGTTGCTAAATAAACACCAATTATTGAAAGGCAATACAGTCTTCATTAACTTCCAAGCAATTAGCACTTTGTTAGTTCATTTACTACTGAGCAAGGTGGTGTCAGACAGTGGCATTTGTCAGTAATCTGAGTGTCTTTTGAGGCTTGCCTTCCTATATTCTCATACTATTTTGTCAGTGAAGTTCTGATACTTCCCCTTTATGCGCAGTAAAGGCAGTAATGAAAGCATTAAAAGGACTGTTTCTGTGAGCAAATGCCACCTGAGCATGCCACCCTGTTTCAAGCATTTTGTATCACATGACTACATATTTCTTAAAAGATGATTGTGTCCCAGCACAGGGTAATAGGATCAGAGAATTCTGGAGGAAGTCATATGTCACAAGGAAAAAAAAAAACAAAACACCTCAAATAAATAAATAAATAAATTCATTTTGTTATGCCCATTCAATCCTACAAGTGTCTTGTACACACCCTTTGAATTAATATGTAATATTTTTTTCTTCAATAACAGCTAACAGATGCCCTGGCTAACTAGAACAGCTCAGGTCAGATTTAAACGAATCCCTCCAACAGTTGGAAACTTAATTAGGTTACAAGTCCTTTAATATTTTTATTAAAATCTTTATGATTCATGGTTGATTAGAAGCTAATATGGAGCCAGTCTACCTTCTTCTTTGCTTCCTCTTAAAAAAAAATCCAGACAATAAAAACAGTTTCTGTTTATTCTTCTGCTAACATTTCTCTTTAAAGAGTGGCAGTGCTTTAATAAAGATATAGGAAATGAAATTCCAGCTGTGTTACGCTCAATCAGATTATTCTGGACAAATGAAAAGTAATACTGCCTCCTTTAATACCATTAGAAGGACTGATACTGCAGAATTCTTTTCAGATCGCAGTCTGCTGATGGTTAGAGGCTTGATGTTGTTTACACTTTGGTGGCACCCATGTGCTGTGTTGCTGCGAAATGTCTGTGGTGAGTTGTGGACCCAGGACACGGAGGGCTAACGTGCTGCAAAGCACTGGGAGCCTTCCCATTTTCCTCACTGAGGGAGGAGGCTGGAGGACAGCAAGGGAACTGTGTACCTAAATAACTCTCATGCGTAGGGATGCTCCTCACAGTTCTATTTACAGAGTAGGACACAGCCTTGATCCTTCTGCACCTCTCCAAGATCCAGGAGATTATGCAGGATTATTCAGTTATGCAGGATCAGGTTCTAATTACAGTATTTTTCAGAGATGGTTGTCCTCGAGAGTTCACATCTGTCTAATGGGGTGAAAACACGTAGGCTGCATTTTTTTTGCCGCCTTCTAGAAAGCTGACCCTGGCCCACAGCACGGAAGCCTAGCTAGCCAGCTCTGGGAGGACTGCGTGGCTGTCCAGTAGTAGCCACACAACTGGCTTTTGCTGCCAGCCTCTGTGTAGTATTGCAGAAGACTCCCTTCTTCGTGCAGATTCACAGGTGCTGTCACACTGGGGCCCCTCAGCTACCAGGCATGAAGCAGAAGGGGCCTCCAGCAGCTCTGCAGTGAGACATACTGTTGCCCCAGGATCAAGCTAACATCAAAGTTGTGCTCTTGATTTCCTATACTGCTGTTCACTCCTCAGCAGCTCAAGTCCTGGGCTGTAGAGCACTAAATGAGTGCTTGAAGTGATTAGGCGTTTTTTATCTACATTTATGGACAATGCATTTCATTCATGTCATCATTTACTGCACATATTGGGAAAGTTATTGGGCTCTTTGGGCGATCTGTGTTCCAGGAAGTGAGTGTGGCATTTTTTTTGTCTTACATAATCCTCCATTTATCTCCCAGAGCTTGCTTCCCAGATCATCACATTTTTTTTCCAGTTTTGCACATATTCTTATGTCTGAAACAATGAGAAAAAATGCACATTAAAACATCTGTTCTAGTCCATTTATCAGAGAGGGACAATTACAAATAGCACTTTAACAATTAATTAGTAACCTTATTCATGGTATAAACTCAAATCATGCTAAGGCAGCTTCTTTTCCTTTGCATGATTTTGCACCATTTTTATCATTCTAAGTAACTGACACTGCTGAAATAAATTTCTCAACATGGCTCAGAAAGACAAAGGCAAATTATCTCTTTCCCCAAGTGAGTGTTAATGAGCAGGAGGCTGCTGTGCATCATCTCTGCCACTTCTTGTAGTGTCCCTTGTTGCAGGCTAGAAAAAAAAGGAATCTTAATTATTAAATGCCACTAGAAAATCCTTTGTCCTGGTTTGTGGGCAGCCAGAGCACTCTCCTAGCACAGGGCCGTTGGTCTCTGTTAACCACATCAGGAACAAGGTCAGTGCTGTGCTGCAGCTGGTGGGCTGGCTGGGTGAACCAGCATGTGAGAGGAGTTCACAGTGGTTAGTAGCAGCAGCAAATATCCTGGCAATGGAAAATCATCTGCAGGCTGGAAGCAAAGGGACACGGTTACCCCTCATAGCCGGTCTGTCATTACAGACGTAATGCGCAGCCCTCAACTAGTGTAAGGCAGCGTTTACTTCATTAGATCAGCAGCATCTTATACCTGTGGAGGGTTTGTCCCATTAATCCAAACCTCTTCTGGCATATCTCTATTGGTTTCTTTGGAGTTACCCCAGCAGAGGATTTTGCTCCAATGCATTGCAGAAATAGAGAAAGCTGACAAGATGAGAGGAGGGGCTAACAGCTGAAGCCATGAGGTATGAGACATAGAGAGAAGACTGACAGTTTCTTGCTTTGGGGTAAGCAAACTAATTCTCAAGATTAAACTTCTTTTTTTTTTTAATCCTACTTATTTAATAGAATGTAAATAACGGCTTGTCTTACATAGCTAAGCTTATCCTAGCATTAGATTCTCCGAGTAGGACCAGGAGTTACAGGAGTCACACTGGTGTAAATCCCAAACTATTTAACTTTAGTGAAGGAAATATCCATTACATTTTCAACAGTTGTTTCTTTCTAGCCCAGTGTTAGGGTTTCCAGTCAAAACAGATTCCTTGTTACTAACATTTGCTTTAAAGGACAGTATGACCAATGAGAAATGGGACTAAGCTCTTGCTCATGTTTAGAGGTAAAGTTCAGCCACTTTACAGCCACCCGAAAAAAATCTGGGGAGATGTTTTTCATAAAGCTGTGAGTACTTTCAGTAAAACTGAACTGAAAGAAGGTAGAAGAGTATGATACTTCCTTATGAAGTTGTGGAAGTTTTGTGCTTTTTCATTACTTTGTTGTACTTCAGAGCAGCAGCAGCACTTTGGGGATATGGTTTAGGATCAGGTCCAACTCTCAGTCAAGTTAACGTGAGCTGGATCAGTTCCTCCACGACATGCAGTTGTAGTCAAGTTCTATGTGGAAAGAAGCAAATGTGATTGAACACATGCCTACGCGCATCGTGTGTCCCAGGCAGCTACGGAGGGACCTTCACACTTCTCTTTTTGCAAAATGCAACTCTTCAACCAGCTTTTAAAAAAAGTCTTTGAGGTGTGAAGCAAGTATGACTGATACAGAAGTGTCTGGCTGGCTTGTGAATAGCCTGAAACTACTTTTCTCTGAGATGCAAACGATACAGTTCAGTGCAGTGTGGGCTGATACAGATGATGAGAGGGATGCTTCAAGGATCAACATCTGTTACCCAAACAGTCGGCATGGCCAGAAAGGAGGGAACATCTCTCAAGGAGATACAGTGTGGGTGTTTATAGGGTGAATTCCCCCTGTGCTGTGGGAAGTGAATCTGTGACAAACTATCTGTATGGAAGATGTGTGTGGGAGACTTAGACATGAACATGTGCAGGCATTTAATAAGATATAAATGGTATCCTCATTTACTACAGCAGCATTCTGCATTTAGAAAGCAGGAGAAACTGCTCTGTTAAAGTCTAGTCCAGTGGCCTAAAAGCAGGACTCAAAATAGGAGTCTCAATTTTCTGTGCTTACCTTTTTTTCCCCAAGTCTCTGTAGTATTGGTCAAAATTCAGAACTTCCCAGCCTGTGTGCCAAGATTTAGACACCTTAAAAATCCTTGTAGAAGCAAGAAGTACTAGAAGTTTTGCTTGGGATTTGGTAAATTGTTGTGGGAAACGCACAGGAATTTGGAATAAGTCATATTGCTGAAGACTTAATATATTGAATAGCTGTATTAGATGTTCTCATATATGTATAACATATATATCCTAGGTGGCATGCTGGTGTGCAGAAGAAAATCACTCTAATAGATACTTCACTGCAAAAACTAGGTGTAGAGAAAAGCCTGGAAACTCTTAGCAGATTCTTCGTGGTCTTTTTGTGAAACTATGTGAAAAAAACAGATAGCTGTTCATCATGCATAAGAATGAGGAAAATTCTAGTGTAGTCTGAAAAACTGACAGTTTTTTACAGAAAAGAAACAGAAACGTGAATTCAGCTATATTAAGTGCTTTTTCATAAATATCTCCAATCAAATAAAATATTTTGACAGTCTTGAAAACAACATACTTTTATTAAAGTGATAGAAAGGTTCCATTGGTTTTGCATTGCACTAAGACATCCCTCACAGACAGGATGCAGCCAACTTAAAGCTCTCAGCAGGGACTGCACTCTGGGCTTAACTGATTACATAAAACATTTTAAGTCGATTTAATGAAACAAAATATTTCATTGTGGATGAAATTAACTCAAAATATTTTATTTGAATTTTCCCAATAGAAATGTGTTACTTCAGAGGGGAGTTTGAAGTTTTCTTGCAGGTAGTAATGCCAATTTTAATGAGAATTTGTTTTTGTCAGACTGTCCTGGGGGAGAATGTCTAAGAGCTCTGCTGTGTTTTCCATAGAAGTGCTAATTAGGATTGCACTTCTCCAGACCTTCTGGCTGGAAGTTCTGTGGTACAACCTTCCGCATCACCAGTGGAGCATCAGACCCTTCCCACTAAGTTATAATAAGTTGCAGTACCCCTACCTGACTGCGAGACAGGATCAGGCCATGGGCCTGTGCAGGCTTGTTCTTGGGGCAGTGCCTTTGGGTGATTTAGCTTTGCCAGCAGCGGAGGGGTGAAGAGCACTGCAGATGCTCAGCTGCTGTTCAGCAAAGGCACCTGGAGCTGATGTGACTGAATAAAGAGGATTTCTTTCAAGCCCATTGGGCCCAGGGTGATTACTGAACACTACAATCAGGGTCTTTTACTTTTTTTTTTTTTTTAAAGTTTGATTGCCCTCACATGAGACTGGAAGGCAGAGAAAGGGCTGTGGCAGTACAGATTCCTATGATCTCCCCTCGCCATGTAATCAGAAGAGCTCTGCAATTGAATATTTCAAAATAGTCACTGCATTTTCAATGGGGATGATATAAAAGCAAATATCAAGGCCTCTGGCTGACAAAAGCAGAATACAGAGGCAAAATATGAAAATAGCAACTTACTTCAGCAATAAAGAGAGTATATTTTATACTGCAGTTTTTCTTTTTGTTAAATCATGACTTTCTAGTAAATGACATCCCAGAAGATATTTATCAAAGCAGGAAAGCACTAGAAAGGAGCACCCTGCATTCACTTTAATATTTCTCCTTTTCTTCTGACATTTTCTTGCCTAGAGATCTAATTCCATTAAATATGTACATTTTTGACTGGAAGACTTCTTCATGTATCTTTCAGATGAATCTTAAAAGTACATAAGGTCTGTAGGGCAGGGTTTTTTAAGTGCAAATGAGGCACACAGTAGAATATTGTCTATGAGGCTTTTCAAATTATTTATATTCCTGCAGTGCTTTACCTTTCTCTTTCTGTGATAATGATAAGGAAGAAGTGAGACTCCAGTGCACCTTCTGCGGAACGCTGTCAAACAACATTAGTCATATTTAATATCTGACATGCAGGAACTTACTTTGGTTGATCTCCATTTTTATTGGATTTATTAGATGTTATCATGTCTGTAACTTTCTCTGATCCCATAGCACATCGAAGAGTTAAAGCCCGTTAGGCCCGTGATTGGTCAGTGTTAGAGCCCCAATACGCTCTTGTGAGTGGATATGAATTAACATTCCCTCATTAAGCCTACTTTGCAGTACCTGTGAATCTGCTGTAGGAATAATGACAGCTAAATGCTCTGTTGGCCCCCAGCCATGCCCACTTGTGCCATTCTCCAGCCTTCTTCTGAAGCTGTGTAGAGCTGGGCCACGATAGTGCTTGGAAAGACGTGCTCTCCATGTCACTTGGGCACTGTAGAGTGGTTGAAACCATTACTTTATGTTGTGTTAGAGGCCACTGTGCTGTAGGAGTTGCTGCTTCAGATTTGGTATAAAGCAAGGGTCCCGGCCATTTGCTGTCATTAAAGGTTTCATTGCTTTCTCATAAGAATTTGAGCTAAGGGTGTTAATCCCAGTGTCCCAGCCAAATTGCTACTTAAGTAATTATAATCTGCCTAAATGTCTGCCTGTATTGCTGCTAGTATCACCCTCCTCCCATTATCTCAGAGCATCCTGAGCCTTGTTTCAGATCCCACATTCAAATAACTTATCCACACCATCATGCAGTGGTCTCAGCTGTGCTTTACCAAGAAATACACAGAGATATGCTGACAGAAAGATTGTGATGGTAAGGCTTTGCTTTCTCTGGTTGTGTTGAGAAGACCTTCAGAAAATTAAACTCCTGCAGAGGAGAGTGGTCTTCAGCAGAAGTAAGAAATGACAAGAGTGATTTGTTAAGTCTCCCTAGCAGGAATCTGAGAGCTGAGTAAGTATTTCCAAAGCTTTTGCTTGGCTAAATGTTTATACCTTCCATAGTGTTACCTGGCTATAATGCCTCCAAAAAATCATGTGATCAAGGGCTATATGAAATACAAGGCCATCTTCAGTCCACAAACTCTGGGCTACTCATTCCTCTCCTAACAAAACCAGCAAATTGTTCAATAGAGCCTCTCTTTCTCCTGCCCTGTGTCTGTGGCTACTCATGTGTTCTTGTATCTCCTCAGCTCTTCTCTCAAGACCTCCTAGTTCTTCTGTCCTGTTGCAGACTTTGTCCTGCTTCCCCTTTCATCAGTTATTTCTTTAAACTATCATTTTCTCGTTTCTTTCTTGGACTCTTCCTTAAAGCCACACTTGCAAATAATCTCGTTTTTGTTTAATGCTTCCCACATCTGGCATTGTGGGTCTTGCCTAGTCCAGCACTGTGGCAACGTGTCACAGGTTTGAGGCATGGTGTGAAGGCCTGTGAAGGCATCCCTGACACAAAGCAAGTGCTCAAACCTTCTTTTAAAGGAATAGAGTCTATTTCCCCTCATGTTGGACAGCCTTACTGAGAAGAAAGAAATGGCTGTGACAAGTTATCTTGCCTATCCCACTTAAATAACTGTTCTCCAGATGTTGAGCAGCTCTCCCACATGTGAGCAGCAGATATTAAGCTGAGCAAGGTCCACAGAAAATGTCTTTCTCCCGAGTCTCTCTTATCATTGTACAGAATTGCAAGTGCCTGTGGGGATGGTTGCACAAAGTGTATATATATACAAGTTGAACAAAATTCAGCAAAAATCAGGACTGTACCTTGTCTCAGAGACTTGAAGTATATCTCTCGGAGCTGGTATTTAGCCTTTTCTGGGAATTTAGTGTACTGTTTGCTTATAAATTGCAGAATATAAATAAACTTAATCTAAGCCTAAACCCCAAATTATTGACTCTGGTGAATTAAAACATGGCACAGTCCAGTGAAAAACAATACCTATATACAAACTCTGTAGCTTTGTGGTTGCTCTTGGAGTTCAGCTCTGTGTATAGACTTGGAGCTTAAAAGCCTGGGCGTAATTTTGGTCTCCACCTTCCCCAACAAAACTCCTTTTGTTTCTCATCCTTGCCTATGTTGTTTTGCTGTTGAACTTCATTCAACATGTAATCTGCTATGATAGTCTCTAGGCTTCTGCTATGCAATAGAGTCCTGTCCAGTGTTACCAGCCAGTTTCTAATGTAGTAAAACCCTTGTATTTGCATATGTCATTCGACAGGGGTTAATTCGAAGAAGTAGTCATCTAACTTTGATTGCAGTAAGTTTTGAAAATCATGTTGCAGATGTTGAATTATATCGGAATCTTTTACCTCCTCAAGGAGTTCTTGTGCCTGCTGACTTCTGCAAAATGTTGTCTGATAGCATCTCCCATCAGCTCAATATATTCCCAGAAGTACTTGAACTGTGGCAGTTTTAGTTGCACTACAATCAGTGTCGGGGTGGGGTGGGGGGAAAAAAGTACCTTTCAGTTTAACACTGAAACTGCAAGAACTTCCCCTCCATGTTTCCTTCCTCTGGGGCTGCCTGGCTTCTGCTCCACATACAGACTCCATCCCCAGATGTTTTGATAACATCGCTGCTGATAAGTACTAGCAATACATCAACAAATAAAACTGCAAAGTAAATAATCACTGTCAGCAGAAATATATAGTCGAGACAGCACATTTCGAAATATGCAGAGGTGAGAGTCTGTAATCCCTTGAAGAGCCAGGACCCACATACACTCTGCCATATGGCTGCCGGCACCTATGGGATCCAGTAAGAAGACTGTCAGCAGTTTTTCATTTGCACTCACATGGCAGGATGCAAGGTGCATGCATCTCTTCACGTCTTCCGTGTAAAACATCTGAAGACAATGGATGAGGCATTAGCGAGCTAAATATGTGGCCAAGCCCCAAAGAGAGCAGACAGGTTGGTGCTGTGAGGAAAAAAAAAAAATTATATTTTATGCTTAACAGCCTACCACAGCTGAGAGGGGGAATGGTGCTAAGTTTGAGAAGCAGTTCCTTCTGTTCTCACAAGGTTTTCCTTGTCTGAGTCTTACCAAGCCAAAAAGAGCTTCTCAAAGCCTTCTTGTCCCCACCAGGTAATGATGTTATCCTTGTTTTCTTTTGTTCCTTCTTCCACCATTGATAGCAGCCTGAGGGAAGAGGGGTGGGGAAATATGTTGCTTCTGGAAAAATCATTATAGGAAGAATAGCCAGAACATAAATGATACTGTTTTGGCTTCAAAAGGGTAAGCAGGTGTCTTAGGAGTCCCAGAAGAGCGATGTGCGAGCTTGTACAAACAACCTCCGAATCACGCCTGTTTGTTATTCACACAAACAGAGTTGAAACCGTCTGAATTCCTCAGTTCCCAGAATTCAGATGGTGCACAATGGCCCATAATGAACAGCACCTGTGCTTACCTCAATTACTACAGAGCCGAACAACGGCAAGAAGGGCTTTCAAGAATATTTTTTCAATAATAGATTTAGTTATGTCTTTCATAATTGGATTCAAAGGCTCAAAATTTCATTTTGCAACTTGTTCATGAAATTTGTATGAAAAAGTCTGGCGTTTATTCAAAAGAAATACTCTACGAACAAGAAATTGCAAAACAGCCAACTGCTGGTAACTAAGCAGCCAAATTATAGTCCAAGCACTTGGCAAATACACCGTCTTTTTTATTATTTCAGTAATTGAATTTCTGTTAAAGCATGGAGCATAATTTAACATCAGGAATTTATTTATAATACAATAGTGTTTCAGTAATAAATGCATTATTATTGTCACTTTTAATGGAGTCTTATGTATTCCCTCAGAGACTATGTGGCAGACTCTGAGACAACCACTGCATCAGTGTTGTTTGTAGACAATTGAATTAATTGGAGACAGGGTCATTAACTCGACCTGAATACCTCTGATTGCTTCTGTAAATAAGGTTAGAGACCAAATGGCTAATCTTTGTTGTCATTATAGATTCTTTTTACATTTTCACACTGCCTTGTATATTAAGATCATTTTGCTAAGCAGCTTTTCAGGCTGTCGTCATGTTTACAGTATTGTCTTGCATGGCATACAACCGTAATTGTATCAGACTTACATTTCATTTCCCATATCTATATAAAACGTGATACTAGAGAGGGACCTATTCTGAATTGCAGCACATAAAAACCATTGGACCAACAAATTAATAAACCAAAATGAATAAGCTGTAGCATTAGAAAATAATCAAATCACAAAACAAAAGTTGATTTTGTTTGCATTTGTTTGAAAATTCCAACCTGTGAGACTTTCCAGGGATAATATAGTGAGTCCATTCTTCAGTTGGGAACATGACCCGCAAGGCCAGCACTGTGTATACCAGCCTGTGAATTAAATGTTATCCACACTTTTGGCATGGATTTTCTTGGAAAATGAGCAGCAGGCTGTCATTTAAACACAGATAGAACACAGATATTTTTCAAGGAGAGATCCAAAAAAAGGTTGTGTGAGCACACTGTTCCATTTCTCAACAAACTTAATAAAGAATGTAGCCTGAGAGGCCTAGGAAGGCATGTGTCAGGAACAAGAGACACCCTAAACTTGAGAATGAGGTCAGGTTCACATTGAACTCCAGGATACCAGCTTGTCATCACTCCCATATTCCACCATATACTTAAAAAACACATTGCTTTCTCAGAAACGGTCTTGTAAGTGGAAGAAAACAGCTGGCAGTGTCTCATAATATGCTTGGTATTTGCATGTATTTCTTTCATTCTAAATTTATATTCAAGATGGGCTTGAACCCAAACCCCAGATATGCAGTGTGAGTTATCCAAACTCTGGAGCCAAGTGTGGGATCCTGAGTCCATCTGTAACCTAGACGATAAGTGATGTTTTATGAATTCAGATTCAAAAATAACAGCCTCTCCACTTCAAAACTAGCAAGCACAGCTTTCAGCTTCAAAACTCTGCCCATGTCAAACTCCCATTGACAGTCTGTTGGTGCAGGAATCCAGCCTGACTTGAGTGTGGTGGGAAGAACATGCTGCCACATGATGTTTTCTCTCCACAGCCTCTGCACAACTCACTCATAAGAACATTTAAGGAAGTTGTTTCAGTTTAAAAAGCAAAGGAGGAAACAAAGCACTGGATAGATGCTAAATTGCTCCAGGGTTTGAAGGCATCATCTGAACTTACTTGTAGGCCTTGTAGGTTTTGCTCTGCAAAAAACAGAGATCAGCCAAGCGGTTTTATTACTGAGCAGGATCCAGCTTAGTACTGATCTGAAATTCAGGGTGAGCCTTTTAGGTCTGCGCCACAGTGTGTCTATCTCTCCCTGCACATTTGCAGGGAATGCAAGCACTGGTGGTGTTCACCTTGGAGCCCTGATGCAGAAGCAATCAGTCCTGATCAGCACCTTTGACTATTTGTGCTCCCTTTTACTGCAGGGGCTGGCTTTTGAGCTCTGTCCTCAGTTCTTTTAGCTTTATTGTCCATGATATCCCAAATACTGCAGGCAAAATTAGAGAGGGTGGGGCTATTTTTTAAAATTCTAATCCAAAAATTAAGTCAATACTTCTCTACTTCCCTGCTAGTAGAGTGACATCTCACTGCTAATTTTTGTCATTAATGAGCAAGAAAGCTTCAGGCCTCAAGTAATAGCAAACACCATGCCACACTAGAGCATTAGGAGATGCAGGCTGTGTGGGCAGATGCGTGAAGAACGCATTTGCACCTAACTAAAGGAATGATTATCAAGTTGAAAACAATAAAAAGTTCAAGGAGATTGAACTTTGCGTGTTTACTTCCGTATCCATGTGGGGTTTGGTCTTCCTGACCTTTGCTTGTTGGCAGACCTTCAACAAATCATTGCTGATACAATAACCCTTCGTCAGTCTGAGGAAAAATGTATGGTGGTAACGTTGAAAAATCCATTTCTTCTAATTTAGGAATATATGTGTCCAGAGTGAAAACTTCTTAGCTGGAAGAAATAATTTAACTAGTCCTAAAGATCTAAATTATTTTGTCTGTATTGAAAATATAGAAAAAATCTTGCTTTTTTTCAGCATCCCATTGACAAAACCCACTTTATACTCAGGATTATGGTCACTTCACATCTGTTTTCCTGAATCCCTCTTGAGGAATACAGTGTTTGCCCACAATCCATTCCAGGTCAGATTTTTAACTGCCTCTGCCAGGCAGCCTGGTTTCTCTCAGCCTAGGTTAAGAAAGCAGGCAGGGTGATAAGAGGCGATGAAGAACAGAAGGAAGACTTCAGGAAGGCATCCAGTGTGGCAACTGTTAATGTTGGTGATCTCAGTTAGTCTTTCCCATTTAAATCAAAACTCCAAACTTGTTCTCAGTGTGCACACAGGCAGTGCAATTCTTCTCTTTGTGGTGTTTTGGCTTGACTCTCCCACAGCTCCATCCTGAAGGTGCTGAGCATCACCAGCTCCCTCTGGAAGACATGGCCACTCTGTTTGCCCGCAAAATCCCAGCAAGTAGGCGCAGAAGCTAATAGGATCTTGCCTCTATTTTGGTGTTGATGAAAAAGACTGAAAGGACAAGATTTTCAGCCAGATAAGGTTAAAGAATTAAAGATTCTTGCTTTCCTTTCACTGTCATTCAAAATAACAAGCATAGAAAATTCTGTTTAAAATAGCTGAGCCTTTTGACTTAAAGGGTTTTCATGTTGAAGATTTAAGATGTCAGGTTTAAACATGACACTGATAGTATTAGGCAAAGTATGAGAGCAGATACTTGTAGTAACTGTCATTTTTTCTGACTGTTTATTAATGGCCTTTTGTGATTTATAGTGAATGTTGTGAAGGATCTTCAGGTCCATTTATCACTCAAAGAAGCACCTTTTTTTCCTTAATACCTACATATGTCATAATTAAGGGTGGATGCTGCTTAAAGATTTAGCTCTGTTGTTAACATAAGATCCTTCAAGATGATATTTAATCCTATATAGATTTAATACCTTTTTTAAAAATCTATAAAGCAGTATATTATGTAACTGGCAAAAATCAACAGCATTAAAAGGAGCTCACATTAGACAGCAGTATAGAGGTTTAGATTTTCACTCCAAATGGAGGTTTCACGCCATTTTAAAATAAGCTGTGAGGAAGACACCTATGTTTCAGCATTCAGCTTTATTAATATTTTACTAGATGGGTTTCTCCTTGTTCAAAAAACAAGTCGTGTGCTGAAGTACATCTTTATATCCATGAAAGGCTCTGGTGGTGTGCCATAAATTCATCATGTGCCTTTAGGAATACTTCTTTATAAACTATTTCAGAGTAATTGCCCATTATTAATAATGATGATTCCTTTTTACTGTTATGGCAGTGGCCGTGAAACTGAGTGTCTGCTTGTGGTTCTCATTAGTGTCACTGTACTTCTGTGGCCCCTGTTATCCTGCAACTTAAATCTGGTGAAAATAAATATTCTTGGAGTCTCACAATACTATCTGTATTAAGAACAGGGAAGAAGTGCCAGGAATTGAATTATTGTACCCATTAAATCCTGGAGAGATACAAGAATCCAACCAGCTTTCTAGAGTGTCAGACTATAACCACAGGGTTGTCTTTCTTTACAAAGGTGCAGAAGTCATCTCCACAGAGGTGGATTATTTGTGCCTTAATCATTTGAATACATGCCTATGAGCCACGCCATGCCTCTAGCACCCATCCTGCTGTTTCATGCTTTGTGCAGTGTGTAATGCGTGGAGATTGCTACCAGTTTGTGAGCAGCTGAAGCTCATTTATTAAAATATTACCCAATTTGTTCTGATTGTACTCAGTTTTTATCTCTGCCCTTTTCTGTGTTGCTTGTTTTACTCATCATGCTCCTGACAAGAGCCACAGTTGGAGCAATCCTGGGCCTTTTCTAAAGAGGGGTGGCTTTAACAGGCTGCAACAGGCCGTCCTCCCTTCTCTGTCGTGCAGAGACTCATGTTCTCGGTTCATCCTCTTTGCTCTGGTCTGGAAGTGGTTATACTTTAGGTCTGCTCCCAAGGGATTCCCCTGGAGAGTAAATCCTGAGACAGTTTCCTGAGCTGACATTGTGCCACCTGTACATAGTGCACAGGTGTGAATGGCTGTGTGTGTGCTGTAAAGCTCTGGAAAATCAGGATATGCCTTTTGGCATCTTTTCAAGCTCAGAAGTGTTGTCTTACGTGGGGAAAGAAAAGAAAACACCCTACTTTTTCATGTTTTCTGACTGCTTCGTTGCTCAGTATAGTAAAATTAGCTTTCCTCAGCAGATGAGACTGGAAATGTTGAGGATTTGGAGGTGTCGTGTGGATCCACTCGCAACCTGGATTATATTTTCAGCTAGAACTGAAGTAGAACTGAGTGTGAACGAGCAGAGTAGTTCATTTACTATGTGCGTGTCCAAGTTTCTGCCATATATGAACGATAAAAAAGCCAACACCTTGCCTTTAGAGATTCACTTTGGATGTTTTTTATCATGACCACACTTAGACTTTCTGCTGAAGTAAGTAAAATGAAAATGCAAATAAGTGACTAATTTTAAAACATTTTATGTTAACTTAAAATTATAAGCAGTATGAGTGAATATGTACCTCTAAACTTCCACGGAAGATTCACAAAGTGTACTGAAAGATTCAGTATTCCACATCTCCTTTGTGGAAAATAAATATATTTCTTTGTATCAATACTCCTATCTAGCTTGATTCAGTGAGGCAATATTGATATAATAAAATGGTTCCATTTACATCAAATGAGGCCCTTTGGAGTCTCACAGTAAGAGATAGTATTCTTGTTCTTCCAGATGCCAGACAAACAGTAGCACATCAGGGCATAGTACAAATAATGTTCTCTGACACTTGAATCCATTCACTAAAATATTGTACATCAAAAAGTCTACATAGATTACATTCCCTGAATAATATCATGCTCACAAAATTGTTTCCAAACTCTGAGGTGAGTAGGGTGATGCACGCACAAATCATGGATACAATATTGCTTTTAATATGCAAAATCCTCTTCTCTTCCATGTCAAGTGTGTGTAGGAGTGCTGTGAAATTGGAAAGAGAGCAATTACCATACCAATAGTTCAGGAAGTTTTTTATGTGCACCGTTAGGGATGTGCCATTAAAATTCCTCCTCTTCTGTTTGTTTTTTTTACAATTTCACAGGCAGTTTGATATGTTACACCTGTTCTTTATCACAGGTGAGATAGAGTCAGAACTAACTCTAGCCCAGGAATAAAACTGGGAAAAGGGTCAGAGTAGGACAGTAGGAACAGCCCCATGGTTAAAGTCACATTGCAGATGTATATACACAGTTCCACCTAGGATTTGTGGCTAATGTAATTCTTTATTGGAAGGCTTTGACCTTGTTACGGATTCTTGGCAGCTTTTCCCCACTCTATTCATTACTAATGCAAGCTGTCAATCACTTTAGTTCTGCTTTGACATAGATTGTGGCTCATAGGAGTTAGCTCTGTCATTCTTTTTATTTCTTTCATCTTTACTATCCTTTTTTATGGTCTTTAAAGCTGAAAATATAAAAGGGTTATATGTATATGAAAAAATCTGTTTCAGTAACTCTTTCAACCTTGTTATAAACAGTCTTTGATTAAAGCAGTTATTTTTGAACACAGTAAAATGAGAATGTGACTTTTTACATACAACATCTTGTAAATTACCCTCCCCTTCAAAATAAATCAGAACTCCTATTTGCATTGCAGTGTTTGGGATTGATACAGGCAGATCAGCTGCCACATCCTGAATAACGTATTAGAAAGATTTTCCCTTTCCGTATGTTTTGACATGAGAGCGCCATCATAAGTGATGTCTTACTATGTGTGCTAATGTTAGCTGAAGTAACAATTTCCACACCTTCTTTCATTTCATTGACCTGGGTGCAGATTAATATTTTAAAAGTGCTTGATACACGTTTTCAGTTCCTGTGTCAACCCAATCTCCAAAAATTTAGATTTGAATCCTACCAGCCTGATGATAAATAATTTAATATGAACCAATGGAAGGGCAGTGAACAAATCATTCAGAGCATTCCTTTTCTTTAAAAAGCAATCTAATGGCAGTCATATATGTTTGACGATATAGATATGAACAATTCATTACAAAAAAATGGCAGCTCCCTTTCAAATTAGAAGAGAATATTACTTCCTGATAATGGTGTAAGAATAGAAGAGAAATAAAACTTCGTTATTGAACAGTTATGATATTAAAGTCTGACACTAAATATTAATCTGCTAGGTGCTGCTCTATTATTATCTGCTAGAACAACGAAGCAGCTTTTTTTGACCATTTACACACAGAATTCAGTGAGCCCAGTCACTCTGAGTAATGCCCCTCAGGTTCAGTTTTCCTGCAGAAATAGACTCTGGGGGAGACACTGGGCTAGCTTTTGAAAAGCTGGAGCCAGTTTGCTCCTGTGTCTCCTCTCAGAATAAAGTGTAGTGAGTGGGAGAACAGTGTCCCCCCCAAAAGTGAATGTTACCATCTACTCTGGTAGATGCTGTATGTGGCTGTAGTGCACAAAAGTCTTACTCAGAGCTGGATGCCCACTTTTCAGTGCCCCGTGCAATCAGAGTCTTTGTTCTGAGGAATTTGCATTTTAAATAGACAAGCCAGATTAAGGATAGACAACATAGTCTCTCTTTTACTCAGCAGGAACTGATGCACAGACATATTTTCTTCTCAGACACAAAGCAAAATTCATCCAAGACCCTATCTAGTGCCTCAACAGGAAGATCAAGCACTCTGACAAGTCTGTAGTCACTTTTCCAGCACAGACCTTCCCTTTTCCAGATTTCATTGGTTGAATTTTCCCTAAAAATAGGGCTGTGCATTAAAGCAACCTTTGTATAGGGCTACTTCTTGTGAAAATACGTTGCCAGCATTGATGTACACTTGACTCACTGGTCAGTTCCCATCTACAATTTCCCACTGCCCAGCAGCGCTCTGCTTTCTCAAAGTTTACATTTTGATTTCTGGGTAGAGCAATGAAACAAGTGGCCAATTCATCATTACCCTAAAAAAAGAGGGGTTGGAAAGAATAAACCTATTGTTGGAGGGCACCGTCTGTTTGCCAAATTATCTTCGCAGGAATTAATATGACGACATCTAAGTGGTGAAAAGTTCAGGGAGATAGCGAAGGACTTGATAGAAATTTTTGTTCCTTGATGAGTTTTACTGCAGTAGTCTGAATTACACAACTTTTTTTTTTACATATGTATTTACAGGTAAAAAGTTTATTATCTTTCTTATTAGAGCTTAATGAGTTTTACTATTTCACATTATCTTTGTTGTAACTACCAGGTTTAGTCTTGAAAAACATTTATTACAACAATAGAGTAAATGATGTGTTGAAAATAATATAACAACAAAAAAATGACAACAACAACAACAAAAAATAAGCCACATTTTGGGCCTCCAATTCTAATAATTCAGACATAATAATGCCATGTCTGCTTTAATTGGCTTTGAAAAAAATAACCCATGAGTTAAAAAACAGACAAGCTGCATGGAGACATTTAAATTTAGGCAGATCTCCCACACCAGTGAACTTCAGTGAAAGAAAGATGGTGGGTGTGTGATGAACTTGATGCAGTTCTCACCAGGAACCGTCAGCAGCCACACACCTGCAACTCGCAACTGCTCTGTAGTTAAGCTTAAGCTCAACAAGTGCTGAAAACCACTGACGGGTATTGGTGATACTGGTGTTTGTCCCCTCCTTCAAGACATTTCTCATCTCATACTTTGTGCCCACGCTGTGCACAATCAAGCTGCCAGGCAGCAAGGGGCAGGGGAAGTGCCATGTGCTGTAAGAGAGGAAGACGGGAAATAGGTGAAAGTGCTGCAGAAGAGCTTCCTTACAAATTGCTTCTGGGTGTGCAGGTCTCTTCTGTCTGCTTCATTGTTTGATAGCAGAGAGGAGACCAGGTACCAGTCTGCAGGCAGCTAGACTGGTTCTTCTCCCACCTACAGTATGGGTGTCACTCCAGTGTCAATCATCTCCAAGACACAGGATAAGCTGCTTTGGAGAGGTGTAAGCAGACGTTGGTCCATCTGGCCCGAGTCATAGCGATCCTTGCTGCTGAGTCACGTGTGTATTTATCCTCCCAGATAGCACACCCTTGGCCAGGGCATGGGTCAGGGCACAGCATGTCTGACTGCCCTGCAGAGTTCAGCTCAAGTGCTCAGCACAGGGCTTGGAGAATGGGGAGAATAAAATTAAAAGGGAGATGAAACTGATGTTTCCATTAAATGTAGAGAGGCCTCGCACTTAGAGAATGCGACAGGCCTGCGCTGAGTATGAGGATGATTGTAATAGCTCTAATGTTTGCTTTGTGTGTTTGCATTGCAAGCTCTTTGGCCCAGGGTCTGTGTCTCATCATGTATTTACACAGATCCCAGCACAGCGGGTCGCTGGTCTCAGGAGGGGCCTCCAATCTCAAGTGATAATCATGAACTGGCTTTCTTCTAAGTGTTATTTACCCAAACAATACTGTGCTCCATTGTGCAGCATTGTTTTTATTAATTTTTTTTCCAGTTCAAATGAAATAAAACATTGTCCACCCAAACACTGGGGAACAATATGAATGCTCATCTCCTGCTGGGAAATAAAAATTCAAGAGTTTCAAATACCAGTGCTTCCTGCCCCCTTTAGTCACTTTGAGGACTTGTGTCTGATGATAAAATGCTTTAAATCCATTTTAAACCTTGTCCAGGCTGGCATTCCTTGGCTGGATCTTAGCAACACAACAAAGATTGCTTTGAAAGTCTCTTAGAGAGGCAACCCCCAGTTCATGTCGTTGATACTTACGTGAAGAAGCCCAATTTCTATAACAGCTGCTTGAATGCACATTTGCAGAATCTATCCCAGCATCTTCTAAAGCACGGGATTTAACTTTAAAGCTGAAGAAGTCTTTGGGAAGAGCGCAAACCAACCTGTTCTTTTGACCTAAAAGATACATTTTATTTAAGGAGAAAACCCAGAAGACAACCCAGAATCTCTCCACTAAACTCATTTTATAAGCCAAGATTTTTTTTTCCATGCACTTGTATGTGAAAGGTCTGTATATTTTCTTCTGTTCTGCTGAACAGCGTTATTAGAAGTTGATTGTGCATGTAGCTGTGTGCAGGATCTCTCTATCCTTAGTATGCTGAGATGCTATTAAAAACATTTGGAGTCTTATCTGATTGTTTTGCAAAGCATACAAATGCTTCTACTTTAAAAATGTAGATCAGCAATGATGCCTTCAGCATGAAACCGCCCAATGTAGCCAAGGCATAATTTTATTATCCCAGATGAAAGACAAATATGACCTCATTGTGTTTTGTATGAAAAACATTATTTTGAGTCTGTCTGGTTCCTGCAAGCTTGCTGAGCTGTGTTATTCAGTAATGTTTGGCATAGAATAACTTTTTCTGAGGCTGATGTGCAGAAAGAAAGAAAATATGGCCAGGTTGGAGCTGCCATCTATTTCCATGGTTTTATTCTTGCCCTTTGAGTTCTTTGTCAGACAGTTGCAGTCTGCTACAGTACAACTCTGGTTGTTTTGTGTAAGCACATCCCAGCTACAGTGGCAGCTCTCTTCCAGAGTGCTAAAAGATGTAGGTTGTGTTTAAGGGCTAGAAAGGTCTGGCCTTAGCTGCTGAGACACTGGCTTTTTCTTCTTTGATGTATTATAAGAGGTGCTATTCTTTAAATCAGTTATCTTAATGAGAGCAAACTTGCCAACACTGACAACAGAGCATTTTCTTAGGCAGGTCTACATGGATGCGTGAGCAGCTCCACACACCTCCTTCTGTATGCGGGTTATGTGGGCGTAAACTACCTCCGGCAAGGAGCTTTGCGACTGCAAGAGTCTTCTGTAGGTTTATATGTCCTGCTACAAAAGGGCATTAATTCCCTGCAAGAATGGGGCCGCAGGGGACATGGCTGATGCCCCACAAGCTCAGGGCAGCCGTGGACCCAGCTACTCTCTGCAGGACCAGCACGTGCCACGCAGCCATATGCCCAGCCCTGAGCTCTCAGGCAGTTGCCAAGGGCTAAACGTCTTCACAGCCAGCTCTCTGCTAGGGTTGTGGGAACTGGAGTTTTCAGCAAGGATAAAACATTAGTATTGCCATGTTCACTTCCATTTTGGGCTGAAAACAGAAGATAGAAGTGAAACAGATGAAGCTCACAGATCTAGGGAAAAAAAGTAGTTTCTAAATTACAACTTCATTATTCTGGTAATTCCATAAATAACATCTTTTTTCAAGGCTAATGTTTCATTTTGGTGTTTTGGAATGAAATCGCCACGTTTACCACCTCAGTTTGGTAATCCTTGATGGTTTTTTGTTTTTTTTTTTCTTATTCTTTCTTCTTGGGAGGAATTGTAATGAAGTAGGAAAACTCGGTTTTCATCTACTTTTAGTATTTTCCAAATAGAAAATGCAAGACCAAAATTACAAGATACTGAATTGAAAGGCAAACTCCCCTATGAACACATTCACTTTTTCCCCACTGTTCTGTTTCTTCGTTTACTGTAAAAAAGAAGTGAAAAGTTCTTTCTTCAGCTTCACTGAAAAGGAGGGATACAGAAAGAAAAACAAGTGCACACATGATTTCCAAAAGTAATGACATTAAATATGAAGTGTAAGATCCTTTTTTTTAATTCAGCAATGTTTAGTTTTCCATAATACTTTTGGAAATGCCCATGTTTTTAAAAGCATCTGTTCTTTTCATTTACCTGTTACATCCAGTTGAAATTTTCTAAGTAGCTCTAGAGTCACTTGAGTGAAGAGCCTCTAGAAGAAGGAGAAAAAAAAAGTATATGCACTTAATGAGCAACAAAGTTAGTGATCTGTAGCAATTACCCAAGTGAGTAATTTTGTTTCATTAATGCACCCTAAAGCACCAAGCTGTTTTGTCAATGGGCACTGCAGGGCCATTGCAATGCTCAGAGAGACAGTTACGTTACCAACCGCGGTGTAAGGGATAGGTTTCCCAACAAGGAGGGAGAGAGAAAGTAGCTTAGTGTAAGAAGAAAATTAAAGACCATCTATTACTGTCACGGAAGCCAATGGCAATACTTCTAGAGACTCTAACAGAGCAGGGTCATGCATCCGTTTTTTTCTGGCTTTTCCAACTTCCAGTTTCTTGGTTACTGTGTCTTTTTTAAGAGGGCATTTTGCTGTATGTAGTGTCTCAGATTGAAAGGGGAAGGAGGGTTTACCTGAATCCTTCTCAAAGGAAAGTAGAAAAGCAGATAGCAGAAACAAAGGCAAAGCTGTATTATAACTTCTAGGCATCTCTAGATCACTCGATACGGGACACGCACAGCATATGATGTATTAAGGTGAAGTATTGAATATCCATAAAGGAATACTAGCAAATGGTGTCAATTTTCAAACACTTTGCTTTGTCAGCTTCACAAATTTAAAATCAATCATCAGAAAGTCTCTGTATAGATCAGCTGAAGACATAAAACCTTATGGTTATCTCTCTGACAAAAAAAACCATTGAAATTAAAGATGAATTTATAAAGACTCAGACTGGCAGAATTCTGTAGTGCTAAAAACTGGGGTCATCCAACCTCTCAGTTTAGAAGTAAATGCTGAGGAAAAACAATGATACCCAGTGCACTGCTAATAAATACATCTTGGAGGACAATTGAACATGTAGAAAAATAGATTTCACAGAGAGGTTTATTTTCAGCATGAATGCCATTTTCTCACTGCATTATCATAAACATGAGAGAAAAAACAGCTATAAATAAAAAATTCTTGGGCAGCCCCTGGAGCCTTGTCAAAAATGTGTCGTTTTTGTATGCCGCAGTGTAAAAGTGTTCATTAAAATTAATTTTTAAAATGCCCTGTCCAATATTAGTTGCTTGGTGTCCTTCCTTTGATCATAAATTATAAATGAACCAGCAAAAAATGAAGACAGTAAGATTCCATTAATGAATTATTTAAGTGTGATTGTTATTTTTTGCAATCATTGGGCTAATAAGCTCAGACTTGTGCCACTGAAGTGTTTCCTGTTTGAGGGTGATGATGATGGTAGTGTTATTAACACCACTATCAGTGTATCCCATGAAGCATAAACCCAACCAGCCCCTTTGGTGGCTACACGGTGGCATGGCCACTGGAGCTTTCATTGAGTCTGTACTGCAGGAGAGGGAGTTGACACTGAGCAAAGTCAGGGTGAGCAGGGTTTGCTGGGTGGTTCTCCCCAGGGCAACACTTTATGAAAGACAAGCAGCATACTGACACGAGAGCATCTTCTTCCCGCAGCAGCCTGCCAGTGCCAGCAGCACACGCAACTGGCTTGGCCCATTCCAGCGGCGGCTCTGGGAGCTCCAGCGAGTCCGAGAGCAGCTCTGAGTCTGACTCCGACAGCGAGAGCAGCTCCAGTGACAGCGAGTGCAACGAGGAGTCACGCAGTGCCACGCCGGAGGTAAAGCCACACTCCCAGCTCCTCCCCAGTCGGGGCTCGGAGAGGGGAGCGTGGGAGGGCTGAAATCCTGCTCCCTGTTAGGAAAGTGTGGGAGTTCTGTGCTGTTTGGTGCTGTTGACTTTTTCCTTGTTTACAGTTTTATGTGTATGACCCACATACTCATTCTAGCTTTTGGAAGAATCCTTCTGGCCCACATTTGAATTGCTTTAAAGAAATATTTAGATTTCTGCCAGTAGCTAGAGAAGATTTTATTGACACAGTATTCATCTGGGACTATGGAAAGGCAACATGACAAAACTATGTCTTCAGGGACCAGCTAAACTTTTTAGTTGTATTAAATTTCTCCAGGGCCACATTGTAAACCAGATAAGGAAGCCTAATTAACCATAAATACTCCATAAATACTCCCATAAAACTAGCAGTCACCACTAGTTGACTGAAATAAAAGGGTATGCTAAAAACGTTCTCATTTAAAGGGAAAAGCATTGCTTCTGTCTGAGATTTGTTCCTTGTCATTCTTCAAACTGCAGCCTGAACCCCCCTCAACAAACAAATGGCAGCTGGATAAATGGCTAAATAAAGTAAACCCCCACAACAAGACCATCATCAACAATCAAAATGAGCCTCACAGCGAGACCAGCTCCCAGGCCCCAAACAACCAGCAGGCCGAAGGGCCAAACAAAGGGAAGCTCAACAGCAGCCTGCCCCCAACCGATTCCAAAGACCGGGCGATCCTTAGTCCCATCCGAGAGAAAGGCAAACCACGGGTTGCCCAGAAAACCCCAGAGGCAAAAAGCTCCAAGCAGAAGTCACCAGCTCATAATGAGCCAACTTCACAAAGGACTACTGGGAAAAAGCAACCCAAAAAGGTAGAAAGGACTTCCAGTGTAGAAGACTATAACTGGCCCAAACCAAATAATACCAGCAACACTCCCAAAGAAAAAGACACGCAGGAACCCTCTGAGCAGCCAAAGGTTCGAACTAAAGCAGCAGTTGGGAAGACCGCTCCAAGGAAAGAACCACGAACTAGCACAGGTCTCACTTCAGAGAAGAAAAAGTACAGAGGCCCCAGCAAAATTGTCCCCAAGTCCCGGGAATTCATTGAAACAGACTCATCTACTTCTGATTCAAATACAGACCAGGAGGAGAGCTTGCAGGCTAAGGTATTGCCAGCTTGCTCTGGGTCTAGCAATGGTGTCAAAGTGAAGGACTCTGGCAGTAACATCCTCAGCGTAAGTAGTTTAACTAGCAATGGCAGCAACACATCCATTGACCAGACCAGCAACGACTTGGAGGAGCAGCTTTTTTCTCCCATCCCAATCGTACAAAATGAACTTCTGTCCCCACTGAGAGAGTATGAAGAACTCAAATCTCTGTGGGTGAAAATAGACCTTAGTTTACTCTCCAGGATACCTGGACAAGAGCCTTTTGAGACCACATCTGTGAAGAGTGAACCAAGAGAAGCAAATGTGAAACACAGGCGACCATCTCGAGAGTCCCCTACTCCAGCAGCTGAAAAACCACCCACAAAATCCAAAAGGAAACACAAGGTAAGTAATTTACATAATTTTGAAGAAAACACTGAATTTCTATGCATCCTCAAGGTCAGGACCGCAGTCAGTGACCCCTCACTGCACCTGCAGCAGTGCTGTAAAGAGGCATCGTAACACTAAGGCTTTATTGTTTTCACAAAGGACGTACATTTACAAGTGCATTACAAATTAACGCCAGAAACTCCCGTTGACAAAATCAATGAGCAATGTATTTATTTTGAGATTTATCTGACCAGCTTTTTCACTGTCTTTACTCACCCATTAATTTGCAGTGTTGTGTAAGCTGCAGAAAGGTTCCCAGTCTTGAGTTCATATTACTACGGGTTCAGACGTACTCAGGTTTTACTGTCTGCAGAATTAAGGCATTTTCACCACTGGCTTAAACAGGCATAGCCACATTAAAGTCAATGGAATGTTGCTTTCTTCTGCTTCTGGTGAATTTAGTCTTTATGTTATCGTTTTGTTGTATAAACAAATGTGATCTATAGAAATATCATTTGCTTAACTAGCTGCTTTCTCTACACAGCTACCTGAAAAAGCAAATATATTTTGACTTAGGGTGTTATGTTTTATCATGTGTTTTATGTTATTTATGCCCAAGGGTATCCTTTCTTGTGAGATATGACAGTGTACTTCAAACTAAATGTGTTTGCGGAAAAGAAACTGAAGTTTTATATGATAAATGAATTTCTGTAGTCAGTTTTTCCAGCTGAAATGGTTGTGCTCGAGTCTGTCTGCGAGAAGTCATAATAGCATGCTTTTTTTATACCCCGGATTTTATAAATCCTTGTGAATGTGACTTCAGCTGTCTGTTCTAGTGGACTTCTTGAAATTCTGAGTTTGAGCAATCCAGTGGTATGAGAGAGTTAATACAAGACAAAGACAGACAATGCCAGGCAGACACAGGGTCTGCACCCCTGCCTACATGAGTCACTGCACTGGCTCCTTCCCTCTTGAATTAAGTGGAAATAATCACATGAGTAAACTCAGCAGGTTTTTATTCAATTTATATTCTAGCTGTACACTAAAGGCAGAGATGTAAGGAGGAAGGAGAAAAGAAGAAAGAGGAAAGGGATGTATAAATGTCCATGCTTATGTGTATGTATAAGTACACCAGGGTGCATATTAATTATACAAAAAACCATCTCGCTAGGTAACTTAGTGCAGCATCAATACGATGGGGAAGGAATCTTGGCTAGAGCACAAGTATAGCATTGGCACCTAAACCGAGGGCTCCCGGCGGGGTGGGGTGGGGAAAGGAGTTATATGAAAGTTGGAGCCTCATCACTTCATTAGATTGGGCTTGGAATCAGAAAGTAACAAAATGAGGAATCTCACTCTGGGACTGTACAAACAAGCTATGCTCTGAAGGAGCCTGTCCAGTTGCTCTATGATTGTTCACTGCTATCCAAGGGAAAACAAACCAATTAGGATGACTTGAGGGTATATCAACAGTTAAAAGAGGGTAAGGAGAGCCTGATTTGTGTTTCTAAATCATGCTATTAAAAGATTTATTTTAGCCATCTACTAGTGGGCTTGCAGGCTGATATGAAGGTTCCAGTGACAGAGCAGTAATCAGCTTTGCTTGTATCATCCTAGTTCAGGCACAAAAGTCATGCATCAGGGAATCTTTCAAAGCAAATTTTAAACCAGCTATCACTGTTAATGACTACCTCAGCTCAGTCCTGTAGGCTTTTAGTCCTGTGAGGAATACTTACTCAGGGAAGTTGTCCCATCAACTTCCATTAAGTCAATGAGTAAAAGCTATTTACTTGAGTAAGAGTTGGTGCTATCAAGGCATTCCATCTGAATTATTAATTAAATTCCAGTGCACTACAGAAGATAACTATAGCACATGAGGCGTTTTGCTTCCTAATTATCTGGCTATGTCACTTGTTATATAACTTCATGTCATGTGTTTGGAGCACGTTTAGCCCTGATTTCAGGTGACTTTCACTTAGACCAGTATTTTAACTGCTGCTACTGTAAAGGAAATACACTGAGATTCATGAGCTCCTCTGAATGGCAAGTGGAATTGTTCATGGATGCTGGATCTTTCAAGCTCTACCTTTTCTGTTAAAGCAGACGGAAAGCCTGGATACCTTTGCTGAAAGCAAGAAGCAGCGCCTGGAGGACCCTTCAGCTTCATGCCTGCTCCCACCTTGTATCTCTCCAATACCTAATCACAGATTAACCAGCACTAAAGAGTAAGTTCCTTTTTGTCACGTAACGTTCATGAAGGATTTAACAGTACTGTTCTACAAATGTCTTTGCCATACAGCCAGATGGGCTTTGCAGCCCATAAGCATAACTGACCCAGCATTGCTATTCCCATCCATCAAGAAGAGGATCCACATGGTTTTGGATGAGATTTGTTCATCCTTCTGATGGACTGCACGATTCAGAGTGCCACCACAGCCCTGGTATACTCTTCTACCTCAGTACTGCATATTTTCAATGTTCTTTCTTGTCCCTGTCATCCTTAACATTAATGGCCAGAGAATGCTGCTGAAGTGGGCTTTATTTGCTTTGATTTTGTTTTTTTTAAATCATTTTCATAAGAGACAGTTCTCTGTTTTATTGAATGAAATAGTGACTTTGTCGTTCACCTCATAGTTTGTATTCTTTAATTGTGTATACGGTGATGCCAGGGAGTGACCATCCTAAATGTTTCAGACATAAGTGCTTTGTATTTCAGCAGACATAGAATCAAGAAGTTTGTGCCTTTCACAGTGTCTTTGAGAGATGGCTATAATGCTTGAGCAAACAGGCGCCACATAAATAATGATTCTGATTAGTATAATCACAAGATTAACATTCTATAAATAACCAAAGAGTCCAATACCCTTCTGTCGTCAATTCTGTGCTTTTGCGATTTTGAGATGAGGCACTTCTTTCCGCTTCGCACTAGGACAAGCAAAGAATCAAACCTGTCATGTGTTTCTGAAATCAACTTGATTGTACTAAATTTAGATAAAGGTCTAAAATAATTTATGAAATAGCACTCAAATTTTAAAATCCATAAAGAAAGTCGAGCATAATTTGATTTATACTGGTGTCATTACAGAGTAACTTCAATCCTTAAACCAACCCCTCATTCTACCACTAAGAAAATCAGAGTTGGAGTCCAGAAAAGGCAGATGATTTGAAAGTTAAAATGTGATCTGTAACATGTTGCACATTTGATAAACATCATGATGGGTGTTGCCTGATTGTCATTTCTAGAAATACAATGAGCAGAGATATATTGCAGAGGGAATCAAGAATTATCCATCCCCAACACCTCCATAATCCATTTAAAAAAATCTTTCTATTCTTGTCGCCAGCAAGCCCTAAGGATCCACCCCCAACCTGATGTTTCTTAATTTGAGCTTGTTTTCCAGGTCATTAATTTGATTCCTCACAGCTTTCAAGCCTTTGGTATTCTCTGTTAAAATATAATTGTGTCCATCAATAGTTATATCCATATGCTAGCTTTTCCTCTCATCTGCCTCAAGTTTTGAAACAAAATTTTGTGACTTCTTTACCACTGCACTGATTGAGACCTGGATCACACCACATATGTTATTAGTGTCTTCTGAGTTCGCTTGAAACAAATGCAATATTGTTTGATAATTCAAGTCTTCAGCTCCCAGAGACATGCAACAGAATATAGATCAGTGTATTTCCCAAAAGATTGAGGAGCTGGCTGAACTCTGTGACGACACATTTCTGGAGAGCCCCAGATTGTTTTTAAGCAGTCAGGAGTGGTTCTGTTCTCCGGAGGGTTAAGTAGCGTTTTAAGGGGAGGCAGAAGAAAGAGGAAGCTGAAAAGTACGCTCTTCAAGGGCTTGGGGGAAAATAGCACTTCAGTGGTAAAAGGTTGAAATACAGGCTTTGCCATTTGCTCCTTTATTCCCAAAGGTTCTAGATTTTCGTTCAGAACTCCTAAGTATCTATGTAAGGACTTTGAGAAATGAGAGAGATTCAGCTACAGGTGTGACAATGATGTTCATCCATTAAGAAGGTGTTACATCCCACGGTGGATGTTCTCAGGAGGAACCGTAGGTCTCACCTGTTAGATCTTGATCCTTATGCCAGCAAGCCAAGTTCCCCAAAGCAGACTTTAGAGACTTTCACTGGGCTTTTCTATAGATACAGGAGTGTTTTGACAGAAACACCATGATTCCTGGGCCAAAATTTGGAGGCATTCAGGAGTCTGGAGGAATCAGTGAAGACAGGCCACACCTGTGCTTTTGCAGCTCCCACTGGTGGCCTGCCTATGGTTTAGGCATTTGAATACATTTCTCTCATAATCTTTCCCTACATATATGGGCCCAGTAAAGCAAGCAAAGATGCATAATTGATTTTTAAAGGGTTACATGTCTAACATGGGCAATTATATGCCAAGTTTCTGTGACTATAGGTACAATTTGAGTGTAGAAATTTCAAATGGTCAGTTTTGAACTTAAAAGCCATTTGCACAGTCAAAGAGCTGGTTTGTATTATGTAGTCATGGCATAAGCAAGTAGTTATCTCTCTGTTCCTTTCTTCACACACTCTGGAGCTGATGCCTTTTCCTAAATCTGATGTGATGCTTAAAATATAATTATTCAAGCTATTGCTGCTGTATTTTCCATATTTCTGATGTTTCATAGCAAATGAAGGAAGAGATGATACTGTGTTTTGTCCAGGTAGTTCATACTAACACCCTGAAACACTGCTGTGAGGATTTTTGTCAGATGGACTGCCCACTTTCCAGCAGAGGCTTATTTATGTATCTACTTGCTTGCCAGAACAATTTTAATTGTATGTGCTGCTGGATATGATTTATATCTGAATACCTGATAGGTAGGCCCAGTCCAGGCACAGCACTCATTGACAATATTTGGCAGTTTGTAACAACACAGAGAGTTATTTGTGGATGCAAACGATGAGTCTAAATTTCAAACTAGGCTCATTCCAGTGAAACATGCCTGCCGTCTAACAGGCACCCCAGAAGTCTTTCTGCGGCACACATTTCAGCCCGGTTTTCAAGATTTCCTGTTCCCTTTTGTTTGACCTTTAGTTAAAGATGCACCTGTACTTGGCAACATACCTTAGCTGGCCCCTTGAGTAGTCCCAACAGCATTCATTGGGGCTCCTTCACGGCACAGACAGCCTTCTCCACCTATGACAATGACTTCAGCTTCATTCAGTTGCTGCCATATGGTTCAAGCTAATGCTGGAGTGACCTTTCCCTGTTAGCCCCCTGCAGAAAATCAGATACACCATCAATGTGCAGCATTTCATTGTGGGCAGGGAGGGTAGAGGCAAAGGAAAGTCAAGTGATTGGTACAGACAATGGCTTTGTCTCACTAATAGGCCAGAGATACCTCTGCATACCACCAGGAGTGGATAAAGAAAGGGCAAAGAAAGGCAGCTTGAAAAGTGAGAGTAGGTGGAAATTGTCTCTCCTTCACACACTGATCTCTTGTTGCCTGCTTAGTTGCTTTCTGCCCTAAAAGAAACCAGGCTGAAAAAAAAGCAGATGGGGAGCCTTCTCGTTCCTTCGTAATTGGCCTTTTCAGACGCAAAGATTAAACCCTGCAGCCACAAGACCATCAGTTCTGCTTGTATTTTTTGTATTTTTTCCTTGCACTTTTATTGTGTTTCTCCCTAGATTTTAAATATAGTTTAACTAACAATCATGTCAGCAAATTAAACCATTGAGTCTCAGTAATTATTGCAATAAATTCATTCAAAATTAGCGATTACTGCAATCAAAGACCAGTTTCTTAGCCCATTAACAGCCCAAAGCAAAGTGACAATCTGGTTAACTGCTGGTAACAACCTATTTCATGGAGGTTATTGTTAACATAAATGCTTTGGCATAAATCTGAGGGAGGTAACATTGCTAAATAAATTATCAGCTTAATTCCTGTGAAAACTCATAGGATTAAGTGGGCAACAGGGAAAAAAAAAGGAAAATATCAAACCACAACAAAACAAAACAAACAGAATTATAACTGTAAAGTGTCATTGTTTATTTTTTTATGTACATAGAAAAAGAATATCCTCAAGTGCATTTTCCTTTGTGGTTAAGTCCTCCCACTCACAGAATGACTTGTGTGCCAGAGTTGAGCATTTGCACCTATATCTTGGTTTGCTCCATCTTATATTTGAGCCTGAAGAGGAAGTGAGCAGGTGAAGTTTTTTAGTAGTGAAGTTTTAACCATGGTACCTGCAGCCTTGTTAATTTTTTTTGCCTATTACTCTCTTTATTCCATCCACCTCTGTGTAGCAGCTGAAGGGTGTTGCTTCAATTGCTTTTTATGTGCCTTAAATTTCCCCATGCAGTGCTAGACTCTGTACAAGCAACAGAGTCCTGCATTAGCCCTGGAAAGAGCCATGGACCTGCCGAGGGAACCTCAGCAGTGGTGCAGGGTCAGATCCTAAAGGAGACTTGGCCAATGGCTCACATTCCATTTTTCTTCAGACGCTTTTGAGATAGATATGCCAGACAGTTGCTCTTCCCTTTGCAAAGCTGTACCACAGAGAAAAAGGAACTCCACACACCTCCATGCACAGGGGCATGGAGAACCAGTTCACTCTGTGCTCCCACTCATATATGCTTGCTCAGGGTTCCCTGTGTAGGACACTTGCTTGGGAGCTGGAGGGTTTGGATTCTGCTCCTGGATATTTCATTAACTGTGTCTGCTTTGACTCTGTACGATCCAATAACACGTGCTTTCTTGGGCCAGCACTTACCTTTCTAAAACTTTCCTCTGGAAGAAGTTCAGAGTATTATTGTGCTATAGCTATGGTAACTTGTCTGAGTTCCAAAATGCCCTTTGGGGGTGAGAAAGCTAACAGGTGGGGCTTTGAGTGAGAACTTTTTGGAGGACATGTTGCAGGACTGCATGTGCCTAAAATCAGTCTCCTCGAAGAATTGCCCATGTCTTTCAACCTGGTTGTTTTCCTTTGATCTTCTTCAGGCCCATGTGTTTTCTGAGCAGGACAGCATCCATACAGTCTTACTGTAAGGCAGTATGAATTCTGTGCTCATTTTATTTCTTCAGTCTGAAGATCTTTAATATCTGAGAGTTTAAAATATGATTTTTAAACTCTGCTTCAGTCAAATTAAAGTAGCTTTGAGCAGAAGAGCTATAAAACCTGAAACACGGGGAGTCTGTTCGGTTTTACTCTGTGATTTCACAGATAGGCTAAAATGTTTTTGTGTCACCCAGGGTCCAACGTAGGGGAATGACCAAAGCAGGTAGATATTGATACTGTGGGTGAAACTGCAAAAGAGATCAGACTGGAATGAGAGCTCCATAATGAGGACTAAGGAAACTTGGGTTGTCTTCTCCACTTTCCATGGTTCCAAGGCAAAGTAGATTTATAAATCCTGACACTGACTGAAAGTGACTGGGAACAAAACACAAATTCTTGTTGACTTAATTTGTTATTGAAATCTTAGTCAATAATCATGAAAAGGAAATGATCATATTGTGCAATATTAGATGTCTAACAAAGGATTAAAATTCAGGTTATCTTCATTGACTGAACTAGGACAGTACCTAAAATAAAAATCTGTTAGTAAATTAACATGTTAAACACTCAGTGAGATGTTGGGGTTTGTTTTTTTCTTTTTCAGTAGATTTGAGGGAATAAAGGTCTAGCAGGTTTCTTTTTTATTTTTACTGTGTATCACAGCTGCCATTTCTAGCCAGCTAACAATTTCTGTACATAAAACAGACAATAGATTATCATATTACTTGAGCTTTCACGTCAAAACCACATTCATTTTCTGAATCACGTTCAATTCATCAACCAATATTTGCTCAAGGGCTTTTGCCAGCTACAATGTACCATTTTAATATAGTGTAGAACATTGGTTTTATTCTAGAGGTCAAATAATTATTATCTTGTTATTGTTATGCTTATCATTTTGTAGTTGTTATTTTTTTGTTGTTGTTTGCATGCCATGTGCTATTATGGTTTTTTTGCAAAGGTTGCTTATGTGGGCCCTAATCCACCTCTTAAAAAGATGCTTAATGTTAAACACATAAATAGTCATACTTGATATCAAGCGAACTAACCCCATGCATAAAACTTTCCAGCACTTTGCTGAGTCAGAACCTCTATGACCTCTCAAATGAAGACTGACTCAAATTAGCATTTAAATTGGGTGCAATTTGTACTAATGCACTGGAAGCTGTCCTCCAAAGCAGGAGGTTTCTGCAGCCATTGAAAAGGCAGAAGTAGCTCTTCTGTTTTCACTGCCTGTCCCCTTTTGACTTAGCTTGGAGGACATGGGGACTGCAGGACATAGTTGAGGGTAGAGATGGCTTCTCAGTAAATAAAATCTAGAGCTTTGTGCTCTGGAGGATTAGCCAAGGTTCTTGAAATGCAACTGGCCCTTATCTGTGTCCCAGGAGCAGCGGTAGCTCAGCGAAGAAGGTGGCAAAGAAAAGAGAAGAGAAGCTGTTCCCTCCTCCATTATCCCCCCTCTTGGACGAGCCTCTTCACCGGCGGCACAGCAGTGACAACAGCTCCTTCAACCAAGAGACCAACATCACAAACACCTCTCAGACCAGCAGCTCTTCCTCCTCTGTTTCTAAACACAGAAAGAATGAAAATAAATCCTCTTCTAACCCCAAAGGAATCTGTGTAAGTAACTGACCTCACTTGCTGGAAGTGAACAAGAGAAAATCAGCTTAGCTTTGGTCTGTTTGATTTTTTTTTTTCCAGTATCTATTTTTAAATGCTTATGTAGCCCCACTCAAGAGCAGCAAGGAGTGGATCTTTGCAGAGCTGGGCATAAGCAACTCTTCTATTTTTAGGTCAGCGTTAGGCATCTACTTGGCATTGCATATTGCTGCCTGAATCATGTGGTTCCTGAGCCTCAGAGGAGAGCCTTTGCAGCCACCAGCTACCTGCAGTTAGTCCCTTAACTCTGTAGCTGTAACATACACATTTTGAAAATAAAACTGCAAGAATTTTGGTATTTGTCACCTGAATAATTGCACCACATCCTCAGCCAGAGTTAAGCATTGTAGTTATACTGAATATTGTGGCCTAAGATAAACAAACAATAAATATATCTCAAAATCTACCTGTCCATAGTAGACTTAACATGGAAATATCTTCTCTCAGGTTTGCAAGCTTCTAGCAGTAAGCTTTATTTACACCTAAACTCCATTAATTAAATATATAGGCTTTCAGATACCATATTAAGTAGTGAGTTTATTAAAAAAAAAAAATCATTCTCTTAGTGGCATCTCCTCATTAAAGGTTTTCACATAGACAATTCTTTCTTGCTTGCTTTTCACCAGATTCAGATTTTTTTTAACTGAAAATACATGAAAAAGACAAAACTAGAAGCTGCATAGCAAATTTGCTAAAAAAAGAGGAACATTTCACATCAGTTTGTCATCCTCCTTTAGGTTAAACAGAGAAACTTCAGGGTTTTGGCTCATTTTAGAAAATAGTCCTTCCTCTAGAGTTTCAAGCATGTCATTTAGTATCAAACTGTATCGTGGTGTCACTGTCAAAATTAAAAGACAAGAAGAAAACTCTGCCACAGAAAAGGACAGGCATAGCCCCGTTTTTCACAGTTCGCCGCTTTGTGAGAGGTTGTTACCCTGCACTGTAATAGTAAAACTCACAAGTTGCATTGGATCGTAGGTGACAAATCACTTCACCTTATTCATTCATCCCTGTTGCTTTCTGATATCATTGTGTCACTTCAAGCTGCGAGAGTAATACACACGCCTTCAACTGAAATCAATGCCAAAATGAACTGCATATGTCAGCAAATAAACAATGCTATGTAAACAGCAGGGCCACTTCCTCTGCTCCCAGCATCTCTAGTTAGATTTATCCTTGGTTTATCTGTTATCCTGATACAATAAATACTTGTCTTCTAAAATACATCAGACTTCTTCCCCTAGTTCATTGGTTCATCTGTAATTTAGTTGATCTGGTTGTGGACCTAGTTTGCAAGTTGCAATTGCCTGATTTAAATGCTTCTGATATGCATCTGGTTTTAATCAATGCAAAGTCACAGCTCCTGACTTCTGCTTTCCAGTCTTCTCCATGTAGCACAGGAAAGGAAAGCTTTCCTTGTTGAAATCCAAGTAGACTTTCCAGACACCTTACAGTTAGCTAATAATATAGAGAAAAAAAGGTTAGTTTAGTGTGATACACCTTGAAGTTGAATTTAGAACCAGCCCTTCTGCATTAGATTTTCCCACCCTTGCTTTAACCAGTGTCTCTGGTCAGCAACACTGGGGAATCCAGGCCGATTTCACCTAAGAGTGTAAGTTAATGAGTTCAGGTGAGGGGTCAGAGATAGAGTCATGTGGCCTAATTAATCTAATAGGCTTATGTTATAAAGGATGGAAGGGTGGTTTTGTGAGGTAACCTGGATGTACTTGGGTTTATATGAATGCTACTTTGTGCCTTAGCCTTTTGTTTGTTTGGGATTTGGGTGGATAGGGGGTGTGGATGTGAGCACTTTTATTGAAAGGTGTTTGAACTATGAAGAATTAATAACTGTCCTTTTTTTTCTAGGAGGATGAATCTCACAATACCCCAACAGCCAACACTCTTCTTGACACCAACCATCTAGAAACAGACATCTGGTCTGCAATGCCAGCGCTTTCCAATGGGAATTCTGAGCCCAGAAGACCCAAAATAACATTTGATGATGTGTAAGTATTACTGGTTCTCTGTGCTAGCTGCATAGTATGCAGTTGGGACTTTTGTGCAAGCAGAGCTGCCAGTGAAAGAGAGTATCTTTGATAATGGTGCTGGCATTGGGCACCTGTGTGGGTCGTGCTGCACAACAGCACATACAGTTCTCATCTTTACAAATGAACTGTTGTCACTGATTAATGAAGACTCTGTTGATAAATGTTTTCAGATTATGAATGTTGGTTCACAGTAATTCTTCTTCATTTTTTAATGTGAGTTCCTCTAATGGAAACTCTTATACTTAATTAGTTTAAAATACTTTTCCTTTTCCTCTGTTCAGTACACATTAATGGGTCCTTTGGGTGGCCAGTTTCCACAGCTAGTTATTTTACATTCTGGTCACCCATCATATCTTTGCATAAAGCAGCTTCAGATTACTATCAGTTTAAGATTTAAAGAGATAAATGGGTGTATATGTCAAAATTGTTTGTGGAAGCAGTCAGCAATTTTCTCAAACAATGTTTGTCCAACTGTATGGAAACAAAGACTTGAAATAATTTATTTTGTCTCTTCAGGCTTCACAATGCGGATTATTACATGCAAGAGGCTAAGAAGCTAAAGCATAAAGCAGATGCATTGGTAGGTTTTTCCACTCTGGAGCTAGGTGTTACAAAAACGTACACTCTGAATGTCATCTAAAGCCTCAGACACCAAGATAAATCCTGCTATTGATTAAAGTATGCTTCAGATTGTGCTCCATAAACACACCATCCCCAACAAGTCAAACCCTGAGCACCATTCCTAGCCTTTAACGATTTGTTCCCAAGAAAAGAAGCTCCTTACAATAACTTGTATCTCCTCCAAGGAGGAGCAACAGTCATGCTGTTTATGAAGGATATAAGATAATTTCATGAAAGATTATGTGTATTTGAAATTTGTTTTCCTATTCAGTTTGAGCCTAAAACAAAAACGTTTAAATATTCCATAACAGAAAGTTAAGAAAGGTAAATCACCCTCCACCCCATTATCCTGGGTAAAACTGTTTGATATTTCCAATCCAATTGTTTAAAACTTGCAACAATTGATTTTTAAATAGTATGTTGATTTATATGGCATGCTCTTAGGCTGATAAGTAGAACTCAACACGCTCTTCCCCAGAAATCTTGCAATGAGGTAGTTCAATGCTGGGAAAACTTTTTCTCTCATTTTACCCCAATGAAATTCCAGTAAGACTGACCCAAGCTTCCAAAGTGTTTTAATTTTGATAAAAATTCTTAATCTAACGGACTATACCATGTCATAGTTTGCTCAATCCAAGCTCTTGCTTGCACTGAAGTATTTGCTTTGTAGGTAGGGACTGTGCTCCTGTACGCTACATGGAGTGCAGAACAGCAGCTCATTTAGGCAGCCTTAGTAGAACTTGACTTTTCTATTAATTTAAACTAAGATGTCTAAAATAGAGTGTAGCCACTCACTTTGCCCCTCAAAATCATAACTGAGAAAGAACCAGGTGATTATTCACCTTTCACTTTATTATTTGTGGGGTTTTTGCGTGCATATTATATCACTCCACATCAGAGATCTGCCGCTTGGTGGTAAGTGTTTGTCAAAAAAAAATACCCCAAATGATCACATGCTGTGTTTTTAAAAAACAAAACAAATTAAAATGAAGATGGCTTTCCCTGTGCCATCAGTGAGCTGAAGGAGAGTTGACACATCAAGCTGCCTCCTTCAGCTCTCCAGGCTCCCTTTTGATTTGGGGCACAGTGTTACGAAGCATGTCTTCTGTGGGAGGGAGGTTCCGATTTTGGCAGCCTGCCCTGACTGTCACTAAGCTAGCAGTTGTCCCTCCCAACCTGCCTGCTTACAGAGGTGGCCTGCACTGATTCCTGCAGCCCGACTCAGCAGAGCATCTTCAGCCAGAGCCCTGACATCTGCACACAGGAAAGGCTGGCAGAAGCAGACTGACAACACCTCCCACAGCTGATTGACCTTTAAAGAAAATACACATGGTTCTGGCACAGGGATGCCTGCTCCACGGTAGCAAATATTTACAGGCTCAGGCTCCTGATGATCTCCACATGCTATGTCAATCCACTTCCCTCCACAGCCTAATTCACTCAGAAAGTGTTGACCTGTCTCCCATCTTCTTACCTTTGACTATGCCTTGCAGAATCAGGGGCTTTTCTCAAGCAGAACTAAGAGGAGCAGGCAGAGCACATCATGCTGCTGCCTGCAGGCAGGGCTTGCCTGTCACATGCGGTTTGACACCCCGAGTGCTCTTACAGGAATGTGAGGCCATCCGCTACGATACAACTTGTTGGCAGACATAAATACCCATGAACAAAATATCTGCTTTTTCTTTCCGCTACTGGGGTCTTAACTTTTTTTTTCCACCCAATACAGCTGCACACAAATTATCTCCATGTAACACATTTGCTGTGCAAACCCGTAGTGTTAGTTGTCCTATGGAAACAATTGCTTCTGGTTACTTGGTGCTGACATGACAAAGCACACACGGCATTGAAAGATGTGTTGCAGCGGCTAGAAAGATAATGTGTATGACCTCAGAATGTGTCAGCAAATGTTAATGAGATTTGTGGTAACTCTGTTCCTGAGCTTGTATGGAAAATAGATTTCTGGTGAAGGGCAGGGCATTTTGTGTCTTACGGGACCGACCCCATGAAAACCTGCCCTTGTCTGGGACAGCACTAAGGAACCTACTGATTTAGATGGGCTGCTGCTGTGGCAACTGACTGTACCATATGGAAGAGATCGTGGAGACATCACTGTTCTCAGCTGAGCTGAGAGTAGTAGTAGCTGGAGTAATTCCATCTACTCCACTAGAGTCGCTGTGGAGCAAAGGGCAGGATTGGATCCCACTTCTGGCTCAAACTGTGTGTCTGTACTAAATCTGCTTGCAGAAAGATTTCATTTTTTTATACCACAAAAAGTCATTTTCACAAGACCGGGAGCAAGGAATTTGAATATACTTAGAAGTGGTCACTTCTAAGTGGCCACAGTGGAATAGAGAGAAAACATTTAGAAATATTTCCCCTTTTGTGATCACGCAGGTAATACCTATCAATTATGCAAAGGCTTTGTACATAATCAATGCCCAAGAGCAGAAATTAAAATTAAAGGTATGCAGAGGGAACTAGTTAGTAGGATTGCTTAGAAGTAGCCAGAAAAGCAAATATACTGTTACATTGGACCAGTACTAAATGTCTTACTTAACACGTGGTTAGGATAGGCTTCAATTTTCTGAATGGAAAACATACGCAGATGCATCAAAAATATTTTGATAGAGACATACAAAGCAATTTTTTAATTATTTAAAGTATATTAGATCTCTTGTATCAAATACCACATTAGTAGAATTCTTTCATCTAGCTATCAAAAATTGAAAATGTTAAATACTGTTATAAAATACTTACTATAAAAATGTCATATATAATATTCATTACACATAAAAAACGAAATCAGTATGTCTAAGTCAGTTTAATCACAACCATTATGAGGGCTAAAACCTTTTGCAATAAAATCCTAGTAAAATAAAATATTTAGCAGTGCTATATTTTCTCTTTTTTTTTTCCTACTCAATAAGTTGGTTTTTTTTTTTTTGGTCAACAGTTAACACAGAA